>JARHVA010006508.1:607500-845000 GCA_037957365.1 Torreya grandis | reverse complement strand
TCCAAGCCTTTAATTATACTCAGAGTGTTGTAAACCTACTTATTTTATCTTTGAAATGTTGAGACCTATGCCTATTTTATATCTTTTTAGACACTTATGTCCTAGTCAGACTCCTATGTTAATGTATTTGCAATGTTCCAACATAAGTGTCTAGTTCCCTAAAGTCATCACATTTCCAAATTTAGTGTATACATATGGTTAGCATATGTGATTTTACATGAGATATTTCCAAAAGGGATTGATATATATGCATGATAAATCCTCATTCATTCTTCACCTAGCATAAACCTAATAACTCACAATATAACTTACCAAAAATCATTCAATCAAGCATTCAAGTAAGCAAACCTTCCCCATTATCTCATATTTTTATATCATTCATATTGGAAAATATATATACAATTTTTAATAATAAATTATATCTCTAAGATCCATACTTAAAAATTTATAATATAAGTC
This sequence comes from Torreya grandis, assembly GCA_037957365.1. NCBI lineage: Eukaryota > Viridiplantae > Streptophyta > Pinopsida > Cupressales > Taxaceae > Torreya > Torreya grandis. The sequence goes on along the minus strand of JARHVA010006508.1, from coordinate 844,541 downwards.
ATCATATTATTATAACACTTTTCACCCTTATGCACACAAAATCTAACACATAGGGGATAACTACAAGAGTTTGAGGCCCTATTAGAAGTAGTGGACATGTAGGTAGTACCCACTAATAAAGGGTATTTTGGGTTAAATTAACACTATGATCCCACTAACCCATTTTTTCCACATTCACTATGAATATGAAGAACTAAGGATGGATATATTAATTGATAACAGTGGCATTGATAAATATGCTTGACATAAACTAGTCGCATTTGCTCTAGTATTCATTTTACATTCTTAATTTACTACATGATAAGTTAGGAATTTATTGTTTATTTTTTTATCCCTTGGCCTTATGTGTGAAATATGTGTAGGTTATTTATTTTATAGTAGCATCATGCAATTTGGATGTGGCCCTTAGCCTTGTGTGTTCATATGGCATTCACATGCCCCTTATATGTGACCCTTGGACCTTATATGTGACATTATATGACATTAATTTCATGTTAATTTTTTTTTAATATGGTATAGGGTAAATTCTAGTGGAGAATATTAGTTAATTCATGAATATTTACTTTTTGGTAAATTGTATTTGGCAATTTTTTAGTAGTATATAGGACCAATTTGCCTAAATTTTTGGAATATAAATTTTTTAGGGGTCAACTCACCAATCATTTATAATATTTATGGGGAAATAAATATGATTTTTCTTATATATAGTAAATCATGATGGGAGAATAATGATGTTGTCACTCGATAGTATGTTTTTACTCAGTAACAAGCTACTGCTTGATGACAATATGTCACTCGGTGGTAGTAAGCTATCACATAGTAGTAATAAGCTACCACATGATGGCAGTAAGATACCACATGTCAATACCATGTTACCATATGTTATAAACAAGATGATACTTTATATCATGCTGACATATGGTAATAGAAATCTATCACTTGGTAGCATGATGATGCTCAGTAGTAGAAAGTTATCATGTAGTGGTAGCAAGCTACCATGTGATGGTGGAAAGTTACCACTCAATAGCATGCTATTGTGAAATAACATCAATCTACCACTTAGTATCATGTTATCATGTAGTAGCAATAAACTACCATGTGACATCAACATGCTATGACATGGTAACATACTACCACTCAATATTATGCTTTCACATGATGGCATAATGTGATGCAGCTAATTTTTTTTTGAAAGCTATAACTTTTGCATATGAAATCAATTTGAGGATTTTTTTATAATTGTATATTTATTTAGAGGAATCCAAATTTTAGCATACAATTAGGTGACATAGTACTATCATGTAATATAGTCTTAAAAAGTGACATAGTGTCATCACTCGATGACATGATGCGATGCAATTGAGCACCAAATTTTGTAGGCCATAAATTTTGCACACAAACTTGGTTTGAGATGATTTTTAAAAAAAATTGTACATCTCTTCAACAAGAATACAAATATGCAATATTATTAAATTTTAACAATTTTTTTAATATTATTTTTAATTTATTCCACAACTTCTATGCTTTAACTATGTAGATGGATGGCTATACAAAAAATTTAAGAAGGAAATTTTCATATTCACCAAGGATAAAAATCAGATTCACCTAAATAAACCTAAAGTAGTTTCTAATATGGTCTCTTAAAATTAATCTTGCTATGGCTCCATGATTTATATCATGCATGCTTCTATTTTATATTCTTACTTTTGTGCCATGATACATATCATACATATGTTTCTTATGTGCTTCAATTTTATATATCTCTAGCACATGTTTCAATTTTTAATCAATACTATCATGCAATTTGATTCAAAATTTTAAATTGATAATACATTATTATATATTTTTATATACACCCTAAATTGGTCAAGAAACTACACATATCATGTATTTTCATAGTCCTTTCATAGGAGACTTCGATTGGAAAATATGATCCTTTTACACATTTAGCCATGTCTTTCATATTACTCATCTTGGTCTTGTTTCATGTTTGATTTATCCTTTTATGTATTCCCAATCATCTTGAGCCTTTAAAATAGTCATTACACCTTAACTAAGTTATATTTCCCATGCTAATTCCATCCCCCCATGTCTCGACCCTGTAGGATAGGAGCACTAGGATTGGACTATAACACTGGACCCTAAGGTGTCCATTTTTATCACTCCTATCTAATGTCATTTTGAGTCCCAATGATCAATTTTCCTCACTTAATAAGTCCAAACCCCATTCATAGCTTCATCCTTATGTTTCCCATTGTTGGCCAAATTTGGATAAATCTCTAAAATTTTAAATAAAGAGTATCCTATATAAAAGAATACACAAGGCATTTTATAGCTATCACTTACTACTTTGGTACAATACATAATTTAAAATTAGTTAATAGTATATCTCAACATTCTGCATCACACATAGACTTGCATTCTTGATCAAGGAAGGGCCTAGGTGAAAACTAATTCTTTCATATACTATGTGTATTTATTATGCATTTTTCCTAAAGGATAACTACATTTGATCTAAGACTCTAGCATTGACGGTTAATGTAGGTAGCAATCAGGATATCAAGGATTCTATATCATGCAATCATACTTCCCCTAAACAAATTTTTATTGCTTATGATTTTAATTTATTTTTTGTTTTGTGTGTAAATATACCAAGGATTTGGATAATAAAATGGACCTACAATGTTATCTATAAACATTTAGCCCCCAAAATTTCATATACAAGCTCACATAAAGATAGCGGTCAAAACCTAGAAAACTCAAGTTTTTGAGACAATAGTGGAAAAAAAATACAAGAGCACTAGTCCCCAAGGTGTCTTATTTTTGTTCTCCTACTATTTCATAAAATTAAAGACAAATATAGATTCTTGACATCTTCTCTATCATGCACCACAATTTCTAACTCTAGAATCATTTGTTACAGCCTATTTTTCTAGATAAGTCTACTTATTTTTCTATGCAATTGATTTGATTAAATTGATGTAAATATATATTTTGATATATTTGTCCCTTACTTTATACCCTTTATTTTTTATGAAATAAACACTAGTTTCCAAAAAATAATAAAACATTTGGTGAACTTGACTTACATCAAACAAATTTAAAACCCTAGATACACTTAGGGTTTTTCCTTCAAATTTTGTGCACAAATTTAATTTCAAATTTATGATTTTTGTATAATTTTTTTTGTATTAATTATATTCAAATAATTTTTTATGATTTCAATTATTTCAATAATTTTTGAAAATTCTAAAAACCTTACCAAAAACCATAGATTTTCAAACTGGGTCCTCAAACCCTAAGCCTCCCTCCCTTACAATTTTTAGAAAAATAATCTATAATTTTTGCAAATTATTTGGAGTGTCAAAAATATTTTCAAAATATCAATATTATTAGTTATTTTGTGCAAAAATTAAATTTCATTTTTTTTTATTTTTGTGCAATTATCTTATTCAAAATTATTTTTAGAATTTAAATTATTGCCATAATTTTCAAAAATTCTAAAAACCTAGCCCAAAAGCCTAGATTTCAAAACTAGGTCCTGAAACCCCAAGCCTTCCTTACAATTTTAAGGAAAATATTTTGAAATTTTTGCAAATTATTTAGATTGTCAAAAATATTTTCAAATTTTCTATGTTAGTAGTTTTTTTACATTTATTTTTTTAATAGTACTTTTACACATTATATTTAGTGAATGAAATAAAATGGCCACTAAGGCACTTCTTCCCTCTCATCCCATAGATCAATTTCTAATTTGTTCTCATAATTATGACAATGAATGGACAAATTTATTAAATTTCATATTAGCTAAAAATGTGGAAAATGATTTCATTTACAATGAAGATAATTACTAGTATTGTAATGAGGAATATGATGATACACGTGAAAGTGGTAGTGAAGAAAAAGTAGATGCATCTTCTTCTCTCAAATCTATTTCCTTTATTCCCTCTTCTAAAGAAAATAATTTTGATAAATGGGAAAGTTACATTTCACCTCATTCTCATATGCACAATGTGAAAAATGAACAAATTAGTCATGCACTTCCAAGTGAACCTCTTATTGGTGATAATTTATTTTCATGTGAACGTAATATTTCTCTCTCTTTTGCTACTTCTATGTTCAAAATACAAAAATATAAACACAATAAATTTAAATTACTAATGCATAGTTCAAAAGATGCATCTAAAACTGTGAAGACTACTTTATCAAAATAATGTCTAAATGATAACTCTCTTACTATTACTTCTCATATTGAAATAAAAATAATACATACGTTCCATCCATCGATAAAATATATGCACATAATATTCCAAATTTACATGATAATTTATTGGATATTAGAAAATAAATAAATTATTTTCTTACACCTCTCCCTAGTGACAATGGAAGTGATAAGGAGTATGATAGTGAACATGAAAATGAATATGAAAATCAGAGTGATTATGAATAATATTTTATCTATGATAATGCATTGAATAATTATGATTATTATGTACATAGTGAATAAGAAAATGAATCTCATGTTTTTAACTCTTCCCTCACTATTCCTCTCAAACATAATACTCTACCAAACATTGTTTCTACTTCTATGCATGATTATATTTCAAATAATGAAAATGTTAATGATAACAACACATCCTTTAATCAATTAGAATGTGATTCACTAAAACATAAAGATACCAGATAATCTCCCAAGCCACCCCCTACTATAGTAGAACCCAGATCTCACTCTTCACCTAAAGAGAATGGTAGCACACATCCCTCTAATAAGGTCCAAGTTACCATTAATCCCAAGGTTCAAGTGAGAACACCCCCTTTTTATGATCTAATTGATAAATTTAGCATTATTATGGTTTAACTTAATGATCAAATTTAATGATTAAATTAATCACTTTAAGATGCTAACATATCATCCTAGGAGGTTATTTATTTGATGCATGTAGTTGGTTAATTAAAACACCAAGTACATCTCTTTACATTGGAAAACAAGGCTTATAAGTCTTGGCTAGATGCCAATGATTTACATGGTAACCCTCTTTGGAAGACATTTGTAAAATATTCATTGCCTAAGAATTTATAGATACCATCATTCCCTCACTTTGATGGAACTAGAGATCCATTCATATACCTTCAAGCCTCTTGGAAGGTTTTTTCATCTCATGTGAGTCCTTTGATTATACTAAAATTGTTTTAACAGACATTAGTGGGGGAAGCACAAAATTGGTTCTTTCATCTACTCCCCATCAGCTCATTGTGCACATATGATGACTTAGAGGAGGAATTTCTTAGATATTACATAGAAAACATGGGTCCTCATGTTACATATGATAAAATTGCCACATTACATCAAAATAATTTAGAGCTAGTTACTAATTATATCTTATGCTTCAAGATGCACATGTTAAGATTGATATATAAACCAATAGATTTAGAGATTTAACATATCTTTATTAAAGGGATTTATCAACCTCTCCTTGAGAAAATATTATATTAGATAGAGTCCTCTTTCAATCACTTATGCTATACAATTCTAGCCTTGGAATATAAATTAGGATTGATTAAGGTAAATTCAGTTGATTACATCACACTAGATTTCATAGTAGTACATCCATATATAGCTCTTAACACATAGCATCCACCATGTCCTAGACAAGTAAGAGACCTTAACTAGAAAAGCAACTAGTTAAGAATATAGATCCATTTTTTAGAGCACAACCTACAGTATGCATTATAAATAATAGTATCAAGGCACTGTTATAGTTTGATTCAAATCAAGAGATCCCATGTGTCATTTTATTAACACTAATAGATAGGAGTTTTATCACATTACCTTATACACATCGATAAGATCAACATCTCTTACATAGATAGCCACATTGGCCCTTTTATAACTACCATCATATCCATGAAAACAAAGATAATGATTTTTATGGACTCAGAGATTACATTAATAGATGTGTTGATAATGCATCTTAAAATTCACATAAGGGGCACCAAGATATCCTCTATCTTGGAAACATAGACATCATTAATCTATGACTGAGTCATCCCAAGACATTCCTTCATATGAATCATTGGTCACTCATTGTGAGAGTAATATGGGTTCTAGGACAAAGCCTCATAGGAGATCTCCTATTCCACCTATTTAGAAGGTTTAAAAACTAGTATAGTGAGATTAGCCTACATATAGCACTATATTTTGAGGAGTACATAGTGTAGTTCCTTATACATATCCAACATAGTTAGAGCCACCGTATCAAGGTATTACTCCAAAGATATACTCACTATAATCAAGTTTTCTAGGTCTTATCTCATGTAGCAACCTTCTATGGTTAAGATTAGATGAACCCACATTATAGATTATTGTTATAAAGAGATATTCACTATGGTTGAGATTTATAAGACCCATTTTATGTATTAACCTACTATTATTAATATTAGATGAGCCACCATCATAGTTTTTAGCTCCATATCTATCTATTGCTCAGTCATATACATCATAGTAGAGGTCACAGGGTACTATTTCATATAGCAATCCACTATGATTGTCGATAGATGAGCTTTCTTCACATCAAATAGATTTCATTGTATATTTAATAAGTTTATATTTATCAAAGTCTTCATGCATATCTACATTTAGTACATAGTAAACAATATCAGATACACCATATGCTCCTGCATAGAATGAGCAATATGGGCATTTGTTCAGTTAGCATTTAGGGTTTAGATAGATATATGACAAACATTCATACTAATATTAGTTCATAGTTTCACTTAAAAAGGAAATGATGAATCCAAAGGGCTAGCCTTTGTATTCTTAAGCCACATACTTAGAGGGATTGGACACATAGTCCAAACATTGATTAGCACCATGATTACATAGCTTCACTTAGTGAGTAATGATGGATCTAAAGGGATAGACTTTATATTGTTGAACCACTCTTAGGAAATTGAGCACATAATGCTCTCTTACATCCCCTTATAATAACAACTAACATTCCTAGTTCTAAATAGCCATCCCTCTCTAGACCAAATTATCCAAATACAGACCTTATCAAAATCTTATTTTACCAATATTAAACCAACTCATTTTATCAAATCAATTTCCAAATTAGAAAACCAAAAACTTTGTTTCTCACATATGATTAGAAATCAAACCTACCATCACACTTATCAACATATCATGAACAATAGAAATCACATCATAAACAACATTTTTCAAAAACATGTGCAACCTCAAATTCAATACCAAAACAACTATTTTTAATCAACCATTTGTAATCAGTATAAAAATATATTTCAAATCCTAGAACATTCCTCACCCATACCCATACTACCAAGGGCACATTATGTAATACCCCAAACTATATAGTAACATGCTCATACTAATAACACTCGTACACTCTAACATAGTGGTCATGTAATCAATAGCTAACCCTCATATAGCAAAACTACACTCCATCCTTTGCCCACCCATGTAATCCTCTATAAGGCCTCCATATGATATCATAAGCCACCAATCTATCTAAAACTTGTCTATAATGATCTATCTCAGGAGACTAGATAGCTAATGTACTCATCCATCACTCCCTAAATAGCCATAGATGTGCCCATTCTAGCCTAGGTAATATAATCAATCACATAACAAGTATGTACTCATAAGCCCAACAATGTAATAAAGTAGCTACACTCAATGTAATGCCTCTTGTGTAAACCTATAAATATTCTTGTATAGGTGGGAAAGCATAATCCTACCCCATGAGAACATAGTGCCATACACCTCAACACTCTGAATAATATTGTGCATCCAATATGCAATCAACACTCCACTCCCATCCATAGTAACAAATGAAGCCAACAATATGGCCAACCACTTTTTTAGATCTAGAACACTAGACTATACTATAATTGATAGTAATACATCACTATCACTACCTCTCCAATGTATACCTAAAGGTACACCAAAAAAATACAAGGATGCATGATCAATAACATCATCACCCATGTTATACTATAATGTCACCCACCATCTACTAACTGGTAAATTCAAAATGTGATACACATCCTCCAGAGTCATAGCAATATCCCCTGTAAGAAGCTATAAAGTACATGTATCTACATTCCACCTCTCACATAAGGTAGTAATCAGATACCTATCCCACTATACTATGCCTAGGTCACATACATGACCCAACCCTACCCTATACATAATATCTCTCATTAGTAGACAATGGTAACATCCTCAATGTCTCCATCACCTAACCTTTATGGAAATCTCTCATCTATACCTCACCCTAAAAAACACTAGAAAACAACATATTTATTAGTCAACCATGCTAAACTAAACATCCAAGATAAAACAACAATAGGCAACAAATAAAAATCTCAAAACATTAGGCCTAGTGGACAACATCACTAAATAAATAACACCATCATTAAAAAGGAGTTTTGGAACCTAGACAGTAGTGTTGGATCCTAGACAAGAGCATTGACTCCTGGGTAGGAGCACTGAAACTAGTGAAAACTTTCCTAGGACTCTTAAAACAACTAAAAAATATGAAAAAAACATTTCTAAATAGATTAAAAAAACATGCATTTTAGTTACTTACTAGGCTAACATCACCACCAGCCTCAATTTAAGATGCCAACTACTCAAATTGAGTCATGACAGGTACTCATCTCCTTGACATATCTCTCACTCTAGAGCTCCAAATATCAAACTAGTCAATGCACAAATGAATCAAGAATCAATCCAATTTTCTTATGTCAAACAACTTTGTGATCCAAAGCACAATACCATTTTTCCCATAACTAGAACCCCATAAATCCATTTTGAAAACCATTTTCTTCCATAAAACTATGATAATGATACCTTTGACATCATACAATATTCAATATTTTACTAATTCATTTGCTTACTATGACATGCACATCTCCATATTTAAATTACACCCAGACACATACCTTGATCATCACCAATCAAAACTTGTTCCAATTTTAAAAACTTAGTCTAATCAATCAATTAAAACTATACCAACCTTGTTTCTATCTTTCCACCACTAGTCATCACTTTTATCTTGACCTCTTTTATCATACATTTCATCATTCTCCCCAAAATGGGGGCATCATTCCAATTATTCATATTCCTACACTTACCCAACATACCCATCCACTCTCATAAGTGGATACACCATGGTTCTTACACCTCTATTAATTAGATTATCAAATTCAACTTAGATTGGTCAAAATATATAGTGATTCAAACTACATGGGTCACTCAACATCATTTAGGATATTCAAATGGAGACACCTTTAGTTTATAGATACATAAACCATTCAAATATAGTGGTTTAGATCATATGGATCCATAATGATTTTAGTTTATAGATACATAGAATATTCAAATACAATGGTTTAGAATATATAGATTTATAGTGACATTGAGATAGATTCAAACTCAAATACTAGATTTGGGGCCATGTATATTAATACACATTTCACACATATAATTTCATACAACATGACATAGCTACATGACTAAATAGTATATTATAGGCATAGTGTAGAGCATGGTATTTAGATCTCCAATTTTTCATGTGCAGCATCGTACAATACGTCATATCACATATGGTTATATAGATTACTAGATTATACATATACATCACTTACATACTAGATTTTGGGGTATGACACAAATTTTCATGTTCTTCATCATCCAATATTTTATAGATAGATTGTCAAGACATGCCATTTTATTCTTAAACATTAACCAACATTTTAGATTACACCTAGATATACCTAGGTTGTCACTAGGTTAGACTGCACAGTCATCTGCAGTGGTTGGTCCATTATATTACCCATACCTAGACTACATGAGATTGTACAAGATAGAGGGCAAACATTAGTTTTGGGCCTCTGATCATTTATTAGTTTTAGTTTAGATATCTAGAGTGAGGGCATGATATATATTTCTCTTCATAGCATATAGATTTTATACACATAATCTATATTACATGAGTTTATGTGGGATAGAGGGTAGACATTGGTTTTAGGCCTCTGATCATTTCTCATTCCATTTAGATTCATTATATGGGTCAAGCATTTCCATCCTTCTCCATGTCACATAGATTTTACTTCCAAATTCAATATAGGGGGCATCTATTTTAAGGATTCCTTCTTTTTCTAGGCACTGTCTGGCTCTCCATCCACTTCCTTAGCCAAGATGTGAGTTGGATCCTTTACAACACATTCATCTCCACGTAGGTAGGTTTAGGCACACATTTTATTTTCCTTATTTTACTCTATTACTTAATTTCATTACATCACTAGAATAAAAGGGGGGAAATATATGCAATCCTTTATAGGAGACTTTGACTAGAGAATATGAGCCTTGTTCACATTTAACCATGTCTCTCATTTTACTCATCCTAGTCTTTTTTCATGCTTGAGTCACATTTCTATTTATTCCCAGTCATCTTGAGCCTTTCTAATTGTCATTACATCTTAGCTAGGTTAGATTTACTATATTAATTCCATTTCCCCAAGTCTCAAGCCTATAGGATAGGATCATTGAGATTAGACTACATTTCTAGACCCTAGGGTGTCCATTTCTAGCACTCATATCTAATGTCAATTTGAGTCCCAATGGTCAATTTAGCTCAATGAGTTGAAATCCCTTTCTTAGCTTCATCCTTAAGTTTTCCAATGATGACCAAATGTGGATAACTCTCTCAAATTAAAAATAGTCTCCTATATAAAGGACTAAACAAGGTATTTTATAGCTATCACTTACTATTTTGGCACATTACATGATAAAAATCAATCAATATTATAGCTTAACATTTTACATCACACATAGACTTGCATGTTTGATAAAGGAAGGACCTACGCAAATGTTCATTCTTGCATCTACCATGTGCAATATTGATTATGCACACTCCCTAAGGGAGAACTACATTTGATTTGAGACCCTAGTATTGAGGGTTAATGTAAGCAGTGATCAAGACATCAGGGGTTCTAGATTATGTGATCATACTTCTCCTAACCTAGTTTTTCCTACTTATGCTTTTAATGTATTTGTTATTTTGTGTTTGTAAATATATCAAGGGTTTTGAGATTAAAATGGACCTACAATAAGATCTATCAATATTCAACCCTTGAAACATCATACACAAGATCACACAGAGACAATAGACAAAACCTAAAAAACTTAGGTCTCTAGGATAATACTGATGGAAAATGACTATAATGTTGGACCCTAGGGTGTCCTATTTTTTTTTCCTATCCTTTCATACAAAAAAAGATAGATCCAAATTTTGACATCTTCCCCATCCTACACTATAGTTTCTAGCTCCTAAATCATTTATTATAGCCTATTTTTTTAGATAAGTCTACTTATTTTCCTATGTAATTGATTTGATTAAATTTATTTAAATCTATATTTTATGGTATTTTCCCCCTTAATCCAAACCCTTATTTTTTAATAACTAAACACTAATTTCTTAGAAATAATAAAACACTTTCACATATATTTTCCTCTGAGATAAGTGACTTGCATATTACATTTCTCATCTCAAAATGAGGCATCAGAATAGGCTTTCCTTTAAAATTAAATCCTCATGAGCAACAAATTTAAAATTTGTGATAGACTTTGCTCTATATTATATGGGTATATTCTAAACATGTGTACTCATCCCTACAATTACAAATTGCAAGTTTCAATTTTTTACAAGCTTAGTTGGAATTCAATGTCAATTCAATATAGATAAATGGAACATGATATTAATTCATGATCATATTTATACATAGAAATTTAAAATTTCAAAAGTTTCAAAGTGAAAAGTTTCAAATATAATCTAGATCCATCTGTAGTGGTGTGATTAATATTCAACTTTCAAGTGGGCCACATTAGAGTCTAGTGACAATTTCTATGGTTTCACTTTTTCCATTGTAACAAGTCACACTTAGTAATTTTTATATATTGATCCATATTTTATGGTTTCACCCATTAAATTATTTTTATATATTACTCTAAATTTTCAAATGAGATTTGAATCATACAATCTTTTCAACTCAAGATTTTTCACTAGTTTTCAAATTAAGACTTGATCACTCTGAATTCACTCCAGGTTCAAAATTTCTCCAAATTCCTCAACAAGGTGTCATGAACATATCCATTTTCAAGTTAAATATTAATTAAATTTATTATTCAATTCATACATATACTATCCTCTCTCTCTCTCTCTCTCTCTCTCATAAAAATTAAAAATTTAAATTTTTCAATACTTTCAAATATGAGTAGTAAATACATTCAGTAGCCTTGTATTTTTTGTATTGAAGCATCTTCTACAATCAAGACTCGCATTAAAATAAAAAGTGCGTATACACATTTATTTTTATATCTACTTTACTCTAGTAATTTCATTTCATTTTTTCACTTGAATAATATGGGGTAAAATTTAGACACTCAAATTTAATCATTAAGTTCTTGACAATGTTTAATTTTGGCATCCTTACCTTGTTTGGCCCATTAACAATTTTGTTAGCTTGAAATATATATGGTATTCTTAAATATTAAAATTAATAAATTTAAATTTAAAAAAAACATCATTCAATAATCTCTATTATATTTACAATTTTTTATCAAACAGATCCTAACAATCTTTGTCCTTTTGGGATAGGAATGTACTAGGAAAATAAGGTTCCATTGCGTCCTTGTCCATCGGTGTTGCCTTGTCCCCCATGCTCTAATGTTAAAGTTTTTTAATTTAATATTACCCCTCTCACACTTTGGGTGATGATGGTTAAAATAAATATTTAAAAATATTATTCTATATAAACACAAAAAGGCCTCTCTAAACACATCTAGTAATCACTTGGCAATTCTACAACATGTTGAGTAAAATAGAACTATTAAATCTAATTCCAAATTCATATTATTATACATATTATTGTAGATTCAATTTAAACCCTTAGATAGGGTTTTTTAGTTTGTTTCCAATTGAGCTACACTATAGGAACAACCCCAGGTTATGGGTCACCTATGGTGGGGTTAAACCTTCAGAGAAGGTCATCTTCCTCTTGATGGATCACCTATACTGATGTTTTCACTGAGAAAAGGGTTAGATAAGGGGTAAATGGATCCTAAGAAGGATAAAAGGGCGATGAATTATTTTATTTTATAAATCACACAAGTATGAAATATACACTAAAAAATCTTATGATGGCACTAGCTCACACAATCTCAAAATCTATGTAATTGCATAAGTATTTCATAAACTAGGTTTAGGAAGAAATGAATGAAACTAAGAAGATTTCTAAGAATCACACCAATGTTACATTAATGGTATAAATAAAACAAATGCATACCTATAATAAAATAGAAAACACCCTAAAACAATCAATAAAGAAGGACAATGGGCATGGAAGGTTCTCCTTCACAATGCCATCGTGTACAAGCTTACTAAACATAGTTAAAAAGCAAGAGATAGGTAAAGGAAATATTTATTATATTCAATAGGTCATTCATACAAGTTTTGATAGAGTCTATCCTTATCAAATGAGAGTCTCTACTTTATATAATTGAGAAAGAGAGCTCATATCAAAGTGAGAGAGTCTTTTTTTTCAAAATAAAGAGAGAGAGCTTACAAAATTGAAATAATGGGTAATCTATCAAAAAGGGAGAGAGAGGAGAGGGAACATGAGTACATAAGTCATTAATTGATTTTCCACCTTTTTTATCAAATTAACACCCATTATTTACTTGATAATTTAACTTTTATTTTGTACCAATATCCCTCAAATCTTCTCATTGGATAAGAAACATGCACTGTAAGACAATAGTTTCCAAAGGTGGTGAATTATGATCTTACTTATGAAGGAAAACCCTTAGGCACCCTAAAATCCATTAGATTCTTCAACTATTTTCTCTGACCACTAGATCTCCATCTTTATACTTTACACCATCTCCACTTCATTATGAGGGAAAGGTCCTTATATTCATGGACTTGATAGAGCCATGCCATAAGTCTACTTTTAACAATTGCATGTCCCTGTTTGTCAAAAACATGACCATCTTAATAGTGAAGACACTTCTTCATGATTACACATATGCCCCTAATTCATCTTGAATATATATATATATATATATATTCCAAAACCAATCCAAATTATTGGTTTTTATATGGTCAATATATTGATGAAATCTACAGATTTCTAGTCTTTCTTCAACAACTACTATTCCATCATTGATTTTTGTATTAGATCCTAAAAGACCTATTTTGCCTCTATAGAGTTTTAATGGAAATGTTTGATCCTCAAAAATCCAATTTGGTTTAGCTTGGATCATGTAATAACCTCTTGTCAAAGTCTCATGATCTTTGACATTTGATATCAACTGTTGATCTTAATCTAGGCCTTTGAAATTATGAAACTTTCAACCTTCATTATTGGCCATTGATCTTGAGGACTCTCCATATTATGCCAAAAATAAAATCTACATTTGTTTTACAAGAACATACTATTTTTTTGACAACTCACACACCATATATCTATTTTTACCTGATTAAACATCAACCATATATCTTCTAATAGATTAATGTAGTTGATACTTGTCACTTGCATATTCACCCTAGAGATCCTTTAACCCTTTGACTCATTTCTTAGCGTTGAGCTTGTCTATATGAGTAAATACACACCATTATATATTTGGACCCACTAATATATGTTAGATCGATGCATACTATTAAATCTCTATTAGGATATTTAAGATCTTGCCACTTGTCAGTTTCTCTCTTACATTGACCTTTTGACTTGATACTCACCATTGATTTGCTTTGTATGATTAAATATGTGTCACTAGATCTTGAGATCCATTAACATCTATCATATCAATGCTTGTGATTGGATATTAACCTTAGATCCTAATATTTGGACACTTTCCACTCTTACATTAAACCTTGGGATATTTTAATTCTAATGGCTACTTCATGGATCTTAAACTTGACGTCCACATGCCTGTTTCATTCTGTAAGTCTAACTTTGAAGCTTTATATATTGAGATAGTAAGTTCATTAATACATTAAATTTGTAGATAATCATATTGGCATAAATAAATTCATGCCCATGCAATCTTTTTTCCCTAAGAGGCTTTCAAAAAATACGTATTAAATTCATAATTAAGCTAACTTGTTCATTTTTGTATGATGTCCTAGTGATGGTATAGTTCTTTTAGACTTGTGCTTGAATTGTTGTCTCATTTATAAGGATAAAATTGAATTATAATACTTTTTTAAATATATTTCATTCCCTTTAATGCTTTAAATACCATAAAAACATGTTGGTCTTCTTTACTTTGTAATTCTAGACCTGTTTTAAGACCTGCTTATCAAATATCAATAAATTGCACTTTAAGATTGCTTAAAGTGTTTCAAAATATTTTTAATTTAAATTTGATCTCCTCTTCAATCAATAACTTTTCTCAAATGATCACTCCATACCAATATATTTATAAACTAATCCATTTATGACAATTTCTATATGTGGGCTAAAATTGACCAACATTTCTAGTGACATCCTAGGGTTACATGTTTACTATGTAAGGATTTAGTGACCTTAAACTGATACATTGGGTACATGGAGTCACAATCTTTCCTCTCAACTAAATTTTTTGTGAGATTGACTATATATTTGACCCTTTATAAATCATTCTCTTGAAGCAAAAGGGAACAAAAGAGCAAAACAAAAATTTGTGCCTTAGGCTCTTATTAAAAGGGAAATACACAAATGAAAGGAAATATGTTCAAGACACTTAGATAAATGCATATAAAACTAATCTAATATGCTAAAATATCATATAATAATTGTAAAAACTTCTAATAACAAGGATTTAAATGAATTCCATTGACTAGGATGGGTAATACCTCTCCAGCCAATTGAGCAAGTTAAAAAGCATTATGTTGTTTGCATCCATGAATCAAATAAAGACCAATTCACAAGATATCAAAATTGGTGTGGTTTTCTATCTTTGAATTATTTGAGTCCCATTTAAGGACTAGGTCCCCTTACTTAAATTCCCTTATTGTGGTTCTTTTATCAAAGGCTTTCTTGACTTGAGATTGATGTGACTCTAATGTATTCATTGCAAGGTCCCTAGTTTCTTCACACTCCATGAGTTCTGTCATCCTAATCCTCATAAGCTCACTTTCCATTAACTCCAACTAATGGGCTAACTCCAATATAGGTAGTTAAAGAGATATGGTTAATTTATATTCCATTCCATATATAAAGACATATGGACAATAGACAATTATATCTTTGGAAGTCACTCTATCAACTCATAAGGTTGTCTTCAGCTTTGTATGCCACATTCTTTGATTATCTTTCATGGTCATCTTGATAATCCTTAGAAAGATATTTTTTTTGGACTATGCCAATCCATTACCTTGAGGGTAGTAGTTGGAGGATGTGCTAAGTTAGATGCCCAACTTAATTTCCCATTAAATTTTATTCATGTCCATAAATGTTAAGGCATTATCTAAAATTATAGTAGTTGGGACACCAAACATAGTCACTATGATGTCATAAAAGTCCAATACAGTTGTTTCATTTACTTCTTTCAAAGAAATTACTTACACCCACCTAGTGAAGTAGTCAATTATAGTGAGCACCCATTTATGTCCTACACTATAAGAAGGATTGATCATTCCTATGAAGTCAATCCCCTATTTCATGAAGGTTAGTTCCACCTAGACTGGGTTGAGTGGAAGAGTTTCAAATCTTTGTTTTCCTACAAATAGAGTACACTTTTAGTATTTTATAACCCATACATAAGCATATTTCAAAAGGCTAGGCCAATAATAACTAGGTCTCATTACCTTTTTTGTTATTGTTATTGAAGCAAAATATTCTCCCATAGGTCCATCATGAAATTAATCTAAGAGATTTGTCACTTAACTATCATCAATGTACCTAAGTAGTACCCATTGAGGTCTCTTATGAAAATAACACCATAAAATAATTCATAATGTATGGATTGAATCTTGAAATACCTTATTTTTTCTCTATTCAAGACTTTGGGGCATTCTCATATCATCAAAGAATATGTCATATCTTAGAGCCAGATATTATGAAGTAAAGGTATATCTATTTGTGAGTTATCTTATGTCATCAAAACAACTTATTTATTTTCTTGAAGGTCATCCATAATATTATTTTCCATATAAAAAGTGATCTTTTTATTTTATCTTTTGGATGGAAAACAATAGTGATCTTTCAAAGAGACCCTAGTCAGATTCCTAAAGTCAACACACAGTCTGATTTCCCTGCTCTTCTTACTAATAGGTACCAAATTGTCTACCCAAGAGGAGTGATTTATGAGAAAGATTATCTTATATTAAATTAACTTGGTCAATTATTTCCTCATAAGCTCTTAAATTTTGGGGTTTATAGGCCTTTGCTTCTGCCAACATTCTTGACATTGGACTCTAGTTCTATAGTGTGTTGGGCCATATTAGGATCAAAGACTCTCAGGTCACTATATTCCCAAGTAAATATGTCTACATATTCTTTACAAAGTTTTATGAAATCATGCCTTTCATCTTTAGTGTTTACCTTGCCAAGATTGAGGATCCTATCATTGAAGATAAGGACTCTTTCATAGTTTTCTTCATTGGTTGACATCAGTGCCTTATCTTTTATCATATGATCTCCCTCATGGAAAACACCTTCAAGGGTGACCAACCCTTTAGGAAAATTATTATATCTCAATTTAAATATTTTCTCTTCATATTGGTGTTAAAACTTTTCTTAGTGCATTGAAGAGAATTTTGCTTCCTATTGTAAAAAATAAGTAATTTTATTGTCATTATCAAAGACCTACCAATGAGCTTCATTGTCTATAACTAATGGTATTACCACCACTTTGACATGTGGTTTCACCTTGGTATTTTTTAACTCATTTGTAATATCAAATTAGGCTCTTATAGCTATCAACCTATCGGCATGTTGATTTTGATTTCTAGTTATTGCTTGGATGTTAAAGGCCTCAAAATCCTTAATGAGGTCCCATATTACATGTTTATAAGACTTCATCAAAGGATTATTAGTGATATAATGGCATCTCACCTAGTGCACTATTATATCACTATCCACATAAACTCGCAATTACTTGATTCCTTTCTTAATATCCCATTGAAGGCCATAGATGAGACCTTTATATTCTATTGTATTACCAGAGAACTAAATTAGAACTTGTAATAAGATGAATAGTTGTCATTTGAGGGGGATATTAGAATTGTACCTATACCCACACCACATTTCCTCCTCAAACCATCAAATAAAAAATTTCATAGGCCACTAAGATCTTCTTGATGTTTAATGAGGGATGGCATGGACTATTTTTCTTCATGCAAATAATAGACACCCATGTCTCTTTATTCAACTCCTTCTAAGGGATAAACCTAATGATTTTCATTCCATAGTTCATCCAAGAACATGTTTAGTATCTCCTTAGGGTGAGTGTTTAATACTTAACCAACCATATGTTCATCCTCATCAAGGATGGTGTAATTGAGGTTTATGTTATCTAGCCCATAAGGTTATATATGAAATTATCCAATGGGATCAACCTTAAAGGATACCTTGGCTCCATATGTTTTCCTAAATTCCATGTATGACCAATATATTATAATGTAACCTCTAATATTTGTACTAAATTATCTATATAAGCATATAGAAAAATGAGGAGGTATATCTAGGATCAAGACATCCTGGACTATTATGACACTAAGACAAACATGCAAGGTCAATTTGAGATATCTGATTATGCTAGATGGATTGGTGGAAGAACCATCAAGCTATAAAACTCCCTTAGATTGAAGTTCATACTTTAGACCAAGCTAGTCTACTATAGACTTTGGCATTATTGAGGTGTTATCCCCACTATCTACCAAGTAGTTTCTCACTAAAAAGTCACCAAGGATTACTAGAATGTATAAGGGAGGATGTTTAACCACATGACCTAGTTTAATTTCACTAGGTCCTTTGGTTACATTGGTGAGAACCACATTATCCTTGATTAGTGGCTTCTTAGAAACATTGATTTTTGACAACCCTTCTTGAAGTATGTCTACCTAACTAGGCATGGAGAGCATATCCCACATTAACACACTCACATTGGAGCTTTTCATTTGTTCCACAATGTTTATGGGTGAATAACCAACCTTTGCTTATGATTTAGGAGGCATAACTATACTTTGAATTTGTGAGTTTTGGGGAATAAATACATTCCCATGATCTTGATTCCTTGGAGTTATTAGAACCTTTGGAAAAATAATAGGTCTAATTGGCTTCAATATTGGAGTATTGGTAGGAATCTCTTTGACTACTTTTAGGTTACCATCCATATTCCTTCTTTTGAACCTTGTTTTTGTTGCCACTAGAATGTATGCCAAAATAAAACTAGCATGATGATTGAGTACATAATAGTCTTCTTGCTCATAGTTCACCATTTTATCACCCAATTGGCTTGGTCCTTGTTCAGGGCTTTGACCTTGTTGAGTTTTTTTTGGTTTTATCATCATGGGCACCTCTATGTTCTAAGCCATAAGAGCTTGATTGTACCCATAATTAGTAGCTTGATACCATTTATCATTAAAATCTTGAGTGAAATCAATGTTTGGGATAATGGATTGCCCAGAAGATTGATTATAAGGCATGTTACCCTTAGCTTCTTGGGAAAAACTATTTTGAATAGGGACCAAAGTGTTGGAAGTGCTTATAACATTTAAATTATAGTTCCTCTATCTATTATAGCTAGGCTACCCTTGTCCTTAGTTCTAACCTTAGCCTTGGCCTTGGAAGTATCCTTTACAGGGTGGTCTCTTTTATTTAAAATCATGCTAATAAGGTTTATATGAGGCTAGGTGAGGACTATTTAAATTTTGATTCCTATTAACATTTACTAGTTCATTTCCCAAAGATTGAAACATGCTCTTAAGCTCTTGAAAGTTTTTTTATTCCTGGGAATCATTAAAAATGACTTGGATTGTTTGATAAGGTTGTGCCCCAATAGGGTAGATTAGCAAGGATAACTCAAGGATATAACCTAGATTATATATTAAATATGAGTGGTCACAAATATAGATGTGATGATCTAATGAGTAAAGAAGCCATAAACAACTAGGCATATGAGAATGCATAAAGTGATGAAGGAGATAAATAGAAGAAAAAGGTTGATAAATGGGAATGATTAAATTATACCTACCAATGTAGATATTGTTATCATAATTATCATTGATACAACAAGAATGGTTAATGTTTAATTTGATCAAGATGGGTGTGGAAGGATTTACCATGGTGCTAAGGAGAAACTTTTGATGCTCCATTGCTTATAGACCTATAATAATTGATTTTTGTTGTAGCATGTGATGTTAGGATCCATGATAAACCACCATGAATACTTGGCCAAAATTTTCATAAGTACTAAATCTCAATATAATAAATGATTGAGAATAATACACCAATGATAAAAACCATGATGACTATGTTTTAACAGTTTTAGGAATATTGGAGTCTTATCCCTAATTTAGTTAAGGGTCTAAGTTAATTAAATTAGTAAATAATATTACAATAATTAAGCTACTAATTTGTGTAATTTAATTAAAATTTTAACCTTTCTAAAAATAGTAATAAATGAAGAGAAATGTAACTTAGCTTAAACTAGACTGAGACAACTAAAATAGGGTCTAGAATCTACTATGCATGACTAGGATAGTGTCATGAATCAGGATCTAGCCTTCATTTTGTGGAAGGATAGGATAACCAAAATAGGACACCCTTTGGTTTGGTGCTATATTATTCTTCTGATGCCATTGTCTTAGAGGCTTGAACTTTTTAGGTTTTATCCATTATCTCTATGTGAGCTTGCCTATGAAATTTTAGAAGTTGGATGTCTATAGAACTCCCTATAGAGTTGATTTAGTCTTAAAACCATATATTCTATTATGCTTTGACAAACTTTGAGAAAGAGGGGGGTTAGTGTGTGTAATATGCATTGAACATGTATCCATAACCCTTGTGTGGGTATGTTGCCTACATACTAACACTCTGAAGAGGGATCAAGCCATATGTAGCTATCCCACTTGATGTGCTTTGTAAAATAGTGTGTATGAAGATGTAAAATGATAAAATTGGGTGTGCTTGAGGTGGTTAGGGATTGGTTTAAGGGTTTAATTAAGCTTATGGTTATATTATATGGTTATATGTAGAGAATATGGAAATATGCCTTAATAGTATTTCTTGTATTCTTAATTACTTTGTGATATTTACAAACCCATTCTAAATGAACTTTAAGTGGTATTTTATAGATATATGTTGGTCATGGGTTGAATGTATTCATGCTAGGTTGGCATAAATAAGGAATAGGAATAAGGAGAAAATGGTCATCGAGGCTCAAAATGTGATTAGATAGGAGCATCAATCTTAGAAACCCTAGGGTCTTGTGTTATAGTCTAGGTTGGGTGCTATTATCCTGAGGGTATGGGACCTAGGGGATGGAATTATCATGGGAAAAGTAGTCTGGCTGAGCTAAAATTAGGTCTAGAGGGTTATAAATGATTAGAAATCAATGAAAAGGTACTTAGAAGGGTCATGAGAGTAGTCAAGAGGAACCTATGGGTTGGGTGTCATAAGACACACTTAAGTTACCAATTTTCACATTTTATATGACTACATTTACCTCCACCTTTATTCTAGTGATGAAACAAAGTGAAATACTAAGATAAAGGAAAAATTAAAAAGTGTACTTGAACTTACTTACAAGGGTGAAGATCATGAAAATATGTGATATATGTGATATTAGGTTTGTGTAGATATATCATGTCATGAAGTATAAATATGAAAGAGGAAACAAAGAGTAAATCAGTTCATACTAGATATGTTATATCTAAAATAAGAATGTATAAATTTGTGTAAAAGAGAAGAAGAGAAATGAATAAATACACTTAATTGGATATTCAAACTAATACAAAAGCTATTATGATGTTGAGTAATGCTAGATGATGCTAAGTAATGTTGAGCAATGTTAGGTATGTGTTGTATCAAGAGTAATATCATGAATGGAGATGAGGGCTCAATTCCTTGAGAGTGGCTCAAAGATGCAAAGGCTATCCATTTAGCTCCATCATTACCCACTAAGTGAAAATAGGTGGTTATGCATGTATTAATTGATGTTTAGACTATGTTTCCAATCCATATAAGTAGGTGGCTCAGGAATACAAATGTTAGCTAGTCCTTTGGCTCCATCATTGTCCAATGAAGTGAAGCTAAAAATTGATACTAGTATGAATGTGTGTCATATGAGATGGCTCATGAAGCCCATGAATGATTTGAAATATGATAATGTGGCATGGATATCTGAACATGTACTAGAAACTAGGCCAATCTTAGCCAACATGGAAAAGGTGGAGATTAAGCTTGTACGAAAACCATTCCAAAATTGAGCAATAAGCTTATGTGAAAGCCACTTAGAAATGATGGAGGTTAGGCTTGTATGAAAGCCACTCTAAAATTATTCCAACCACTTGAAGATGAAATAAGGTACATAACTATTGAGAATGCTTGGGTAATAAATAAAACTTATAAATAAAAGAAGTAAAATGTGTTGTGCACATTACCCCCAATCACTAGTGTCTAAAACATGGATTTTGATCTAAAAGTTATATGAATTACCTAATCTAAAACTATAAGTGAGATCCATCATAAAATTCATGATGTTCCCTATATCTAGATTCTCTAAGAAAAATTGTACTAAAACTACTAGTTTTGAACTTGTCTGTATGTGCAAAACTTTAGTTGAGCCTACCTTTTTGCCAATTTCTAGAAAATCTATTTTTTTGTTATTTGGATAGGATCACAAAAATTGGACACCCTAATACGAGTGTTGTATTCCAATCTTGGTGTTATTTTAATAATCAAATTTTGATGACTATTCAATAATTTTCACTATATACCTAGTCTATTCTACCTAGTTTGAATTTTGGATACTATTTTGGGTGTTTTGAAAGCTAATTTTTTGACCAGTAGGAGCTTTGATCTTTGTGATAAAACCCTTATTTTTTTCCCCATAATCTAAGGGTAGAAATGATGACCCTATAATGACTATCCTCATAAAAAATATCCCTACAAGTGTGTTATGCTAAAATAATACATGATATAGCAATGATAATCAATAAAATATCTCAAGATATAGCATGGTTTATATTGGCAATTGTTATATCAAATAGCGGTATACCTAAATTGATATAAGAATGTAATATCATGTGTAATATACTAAATTAAAAATAGAGATGTTAGTTGTTATTTGTTAGTTGTCATGAGGGATGGAGAATCATGTCCATCATGTCATACAATAAAGAAAGATAATGCATGATGTGGATCATGGCATTGAAAACAATTGAAAATTGATCAAGCAACAAGCACACAAGGAAAGAAGTAAGAAACATACAAGAGTGGCCAAGGGGCCAAGAAAACAAGGAATATGTGTACATGTCACTCAAACTAGAAAGAAGGCATACAAGTTATGTTCAAATGTCATATACACATATAATTAGAAACAAGCAAGGTTGATGTGAAAGCCATAATCACATATAAGAGTACAAGTTCACAAAATGATCTAACAGTTTTGGAAATATTGGAGTCTTATTCCTAATTTAGTTAAGGGTCTGAGTTAACTAAATTAATAAATAATATTGCAATAATTAATCTACTAATTTATATAATTTAATTATAATTTAAACCTTTCTAAAAATAGTAATAAATGAAGAGAAATTAAATTTATCTTAAACTAGACTAAGATGATTGAGACATGGTCTAGAATCTACTATGAAAGACTAAGATAATGTCATGAATTAGGATTTGGCCTTCATTTTTTGAAAGGATAGGATCATTAAAATAGGATACCCTAGGGTTTGGTGCTATATTCCTCTTCTACCACTATTGTCCTAGAGGCCTAAGGTTTTTGAGTTTTGTTCTTTATCTCTATGTGAACCTACTAGTGAAATTTTTGATGGTAGATGTCTATGAAACTCCTTGTAAAACTAATTGAGTCTTTAAACCCTATACTCCATTATGATTTGACCAAATTTGAGAAAGAGGGGGTGTTGATTGTGTGTAATATGCACTAAACATGTATCCACA
This sequence comes from Torreya grandis, assembly GCA_037957365.1. Taxonomy (NCBI): domain Eukaryota; kingdom Viridiplantae; phylum Streptophyta; class Pinopsida; order Cupressales; family Taxaceae; genus Torreya; species Torreya grandis. The sequence continues at coordinate 820,346 of JARHVA010006508.1, read as the reverse complement.
CCCATTGTGTGGGAACACTTCCTACATACCAATACTCTAAAGAAGGATCAAGCCATATATAGTTCTTTGACTTGATGTGTTTTATGTAATAGTGTGTTTAAAGATGTAAAATTCTAATATTAGTTGTGCTTGAGGTGGCTAGGGACTAGTGTAAGGGTTTTAATAAGCTTATGGTTATATTAGATGGTTATATACATAGAATAGGTAAATATGCTTGAGTATTATTGCTTTTATTATAGCTTTCTTTGTGATATTCCCCAAATCCTTCTAAATGAACTTTGAATTGGATTTTATAGAGATCTATTGGTCATGGGTCAAATGTATTCATGCTAACTCAACACAAATGAAGAAAAAGGAATCAGGAGAAAATGGTCACTTGAAATCAAAATGTGATTGGATAGGAGTGACAAACTTGAACACCATAGGGTATGATGCTATATTTCAAGTTGGGTTATATTTTCCTAAGGGTATGAAACCTAGGGGATGGATTTATCTTTAGAAAATTAGTCTAGTTGAGTTAGAATTAGGTCTAGAAGGCTACATATGACTAGGAATCATTGAAAAGGTGCCTACAAGGCTCAAGATAAAAATAAAGAAGGAACTATGGGTTGGGTTTCATAATCCCCACTCAAGTTACCAATTTTTCACATTTTTTATGACTATGACTATGCTAATGTATGAATATGGATGGACTCAAGAATAATGTGCTTGAGAAATCACACAATGAATGCATATAAACTAATATGAGGAAATAGTATTGAAATAAAACAAACATGTAAGTAGAAAAACAAATAAAAAAACAAATATAAATCCCTCAAATTAAAAAACAATGATAAATAAATAAGCATCCTAAAAGCAAAATCAATAAAAAGCATCCTAATAATGAATTTCCCTAGTAGGGCAGTTTGAGGATGACAAACTAAGATTAGATAAGATAAATGTTTGAGGATTTTGACATATTACAAATGTTTTTAGAATTTTTAGGTATCTTAACTTGTTATAGAATGATAAGATACATGCTCATAAAATGGCGAGAGCATTGGCTTAGGTTACTCACAAAATGACAAGAGAATATGGAAAAGGTTTCTCACCAAATGATGAGAGAGGATGGAAAATGGGGAATAAGGTGACCATAACATGAATTGAACACAACCTACATAGTTCCAAAATGACCTCAAGTCATAGTAATTCTATCCACACAAAAGGTGGGGGAAAACTAACTAGGTCTTAACAATTTCTCATATCTGACAAATGGCCAATAAAATGAAAACAAAAATGGTAAGGTGATGCAGTAATGTATGATAAATAAATGTTACCCCTAGTTTGCCCATAGGTAGTTATAACTAGGATATAATGGATTATATCATTGATACTAATTTAAACATAGGTGGTTATAATTAGTATCAAGATTGGTGAACATTGATTTTCCCTAGCAAGAAATATAATTAGGCTCACATAAACAAACTTGATATAGGATGAAAAATGAAAGATATCTTGTTAGATTAAATTTCACATTAATTTCATAGGTTGTCATTGTAAACATGAATTTTATTTATTATTGAAACTTGATCAAAATCCCCTCACAAAAAGTGCAAGAAGAACCAAAGTAACCAAGATCAAAATAGGATTAGATAGGATGACTAAAAATAGGCTTTAGTATAGATAGGAATGATATGGATGGATAATTTATAGGATAATGATAGGCTGGTAGATTGATAAGATGATAAAGAAAAATGTTGAGAGAGTTTCCCCCAAGTGGTCAAGTGACTAGTTGGGTATGTGATAACAACAAAAGGAATGGCAAATTGAAATGGTATGGTACATGTTTTGATTAGCCTAGGTGTGGTAAATTTTTTTAATTCTATTATTCATGTTGAAGTGGAGATGCACTTCCTAATCAACAAATGATACAACTAGAATAGTCAATCATGTTAATTTATAGCCTACACTTCATCTGAATAATTTCTCTATCAATAATTGTCTAGATATTTGGATGCAAATGATGTTGTTATGATCTTCATGGGTCATTGCTTTTTATTCCTTCAAGCATCGAGACAAGGTATCTTTGTAGCCTTTGTAAAAGAAAGTGTGAACATGGATCGTAAATAGGGATAAATGTTGGTTGATAGGTTTGATTATGAAATGGATTGGTGGATGATAATGGAATGTATAGTGGTTAGTAAATAAATGAAGGATGGGATTTTTAGGCACACACAATCTTGTTGATTATAGATTTGACATATCTTTGGATGTGGCAAGGCTGAAGACTTTTGAATATTCTCTCAATAAGACCACTATATTTTTCTATTATTTGGGCCTAATAGTAGATACCATATGATTAGGATATAGATTGAAAGCTATTTTGATTTTATATTTGATAATATCTTCATTAAGTATTGAAGAAACTTTTTGCTTAGCTATTGGCACCTCGATTAGGTTTTCACGAATGAAGTTGTCTTGATTATCCCATAGCACCTTCATGAAGGTTTCACTAAGTAACATGGACTTTTGAATTTGATTATCTTTTATTACCTATAATAAGGGTTTCACTAGAATATTCTGATTTTTTACTTTGATTTCCCCTAGCACCTCCAAAAAGGTTCACTAAGAGAGTGTTCTTGTACTGTATGATTGTGTTCTATGCCTCCTTTATTTGATACATCACCATGGATGAAATTCAAAAAGGTATTATTTTATTGGTCCTAATTGACACTTGTGGGGATGGAATGTCAATGACATGGCTATGATGGTTGGTGGTAATGGTATGCAGAATGGTAATGTAATAGGAAGAGGTTACACAATACTCAGAAGATACTACAAGAACTTGTGTCAATGTTGAAGTAATCATCCTCAAAAACCATGACAAGATTAAAAATGTATTCAAATTGGTCTAAAAGTGATACATAACTAATATTATAACACTCACAAATGTATTCTTTTTCTAAATATGATTCTAACTCAAGGGACTCTAGATCTAATGTTGAGATTGATGTTGATTCTGATGTTGATTTTGATTTTGATGTTAAACCCAATGTCAGTCCAAGAATAGAACCATTTGATTCTTCATCTGATTGGTACTTTTTTTATAATGATGTCTTGTTAAATGCTTGGTAGTGGATAATTAATATCCTATGATGTCATAATGAGCTCCACTAAGACTGGCATGTCAAAGTGAGACTTGGGAAAGGTAGGACAAAGGTCAAGATACAAATCCTTAAAGATTGGATTGTCAATATGAGGCCCTTGAAAAATAGACATAGGGATAAAATATGATTCATCATAGTGACTTATCACAAATGGTTGGTTTAACAAAAACATCTTTGATTTGTTGAATGATTTGGCTTTGGTTTATGATTGGTTGTAATATAATATTTTTGAACATAGCTTGGTCCTCAAATGATTGGCTTAGTTGAGGTATTGATTGGACTAGTTGGGGTTATGGTTGAATTATTGGCTAAGGTTTTGATTGGATTGGTTTAGGTTTTATAAAGTTGGGAACATAGGGCAATACTTTAAGACTAATAGATGGTTAGATAGTGTTAGTATGTTATGGATCTATATTACTCACATGAGATAATGGATGAAGTCCTAAAATAGTAATAATAGGTCAATATAGAGATTGATTGCTCACACAAGCCAAAGGACTAGGTCTTGGGATGATGAATGGTCATTATGGAGCTTGATTGCTTATACAAGCCAAAGGATGAGATCTTATTATACAAATGGTTGGGCATTATCAATTCTGGTTACTCACACAATCCAAAGGATAAGGTATTTGTATAAAAATGGTCAGGCATTATGGAGTCTAGTTGCTTGCACAAGCTAAAGGATGAGGTCCTGGAATGGTAATGGTATTTATTGGACATTATGGAGCTTGGTATCTCATATAATTTTAAGGAGGGTTAATGATAAATAATGATTGGATAACTAAATGACATCATTAAGGGTGATTTCTTACTCAAGCCAAAGCATCCAAGTCTTCTTCATAAACCATATCATCCTAATCAAAGTATTGAGTTGCATCATAAGTTATTCCTTAACTATGTTATATGTATTGATCATTATAAAGAGGGTAGAAATACATCTCCCAAACAATAGTTTCTATAGTTATGTATTCAAAAAATTCCTCCTAACAAGACTCTTCATACCAATCAAGGTCTTGAGTTGGATTGTAAGTAGGAATTCTTGACTATGTTTTGTGTACTGATCATTATAAATAGGGTATGAATCCATCTCCCAAACAAGATTGTCTATAGTTGGGTCTTGAACAAATTCCCCTTCACAAGCCTCTTCATACAAAAGTTATGTAAGATTTTTATTGAATTATTCCAAGCCAAGTGCTATTTATGATCAAGGAATTTGACTCAAGGAGATTAGTATAGAGTTAGTTCCAAAAATAATGAAATTATCTCATCAAAAATATAACATATAGAAGATATATCAAGGGTGGATCATGGTGAACAAACCAATTTAAAAAACAACTAAAAATGGAAGGAAATGACAATTTAAACACAAAATACAAATTCCTTACCCAAATCCTTGATTGTTCCAAAAGGCTTCTTCATTGGCTTGCCAGATTTATACTCAAAAGGTCTTCATCAATGGAGTGTGGCTACCTTAATCTCCTATTAGAACATTATTCAATACTTGTCTTTTGCTTGATGTGGCTTGATTTGGCTTGGCTTGCAAATTTTTTGGCATTATAACATTATGTTTGCATTCATGACCAAATTATTTCATTATAACACTACTATGTCCAAGCTCTCTAAATGAAGATCTCTAGGCTTACTTTTATAGGCTTCAAAATAACTTGGAATGGGTTAGATTGGAAACTTAGTTGATTTTATTAATATTGGTTGAGTTTGGCATATTCTTAGGATATTCTTTAGATATTTTCCATTTAAGACAACTCACAAAGGTAATGAGTAACTTCTAGGATGTTCTAAGATGATCTTCATATTTGAATTTTCCTTTTTGGTAATTGACTTATTATCTCATTTTCTAAAGGAGAATTTAGTTAGGATTTGATCAATATTTGCACTTTAATTAATCCTATTTAGGTATTTGGTCATTTGTTGCAAGATTTGATTTAATTCAATGTGTGTTTACCCAAATCAATTGATTTATGGGCCAAGTTGGTTTAATTTTATGTTTATGGAGCCAAATTTGATACTTATGGTAATTCTTGGGCTAGGTATTCAATGATTTTCAATAATTGGTCTAAATTTAGATAAGAGTCCATTGGTGGCCAAATTTAGGTGTCTACAACTAGATCCATTAGTGGAAGCCTTTTCTTTCTTAGGTGAGGGTATAGTAGCAATTGTAGGCATAGGAGGAATGACATTCAAGGGAGGAATAGAAATAGCAGATGGTCTGATATCAGGGAACAAAGGCATTGGTGGTCTAGGTGTAAGTTTTAAAGCCTACACTAGACAATTTTTTGCCTTGATTGCCACCTCATATACATTTAGCAATGTGTTCCCTCCCATAGATTGGGTCATTACTACAATGTCACTATTAAGGGATTTTAGCTAGTATAAGGCAAATTTGGGGGTAGGCCTAACAGATACTGGGATTCTATACCAATTTTTTTGGAACCTTGTATTGAAGTCTTACATGACCTCATGAGGGGACTTTTTATTACAATTAATTTTTATGCAGGTGATAAATTGTCACTTTTATCTTCCAATATTTTACACAAAACCTCTCCTAATTAGTTATATGCGGTAATGGAATTAGTAATAAGGCTTCTATAATAGTGTAATACTTTACTTTTGAAAGAGATAGCTAATAACCTAATTACCACATTTTCCTCATTGATATCATAAATGTTTTAAAAGTTAGCTATATCCACAAGGTGTTTAGAAGGTGTTGTGGATTGGTATCTCATAAATTAAGGGAAACTTTTGAGATATGATACTATAATAGGGTCATATTTAGGTAGGGTAAGAGTAATTTGTCTATTAAAGTCCATAAAAGCTCTAGGGACTGACATGGCTATGAAAGGGATTAACAAAGATCTCCTTATAGGGATAGGCCTTGAAATTGATTTAGGAACAGAGTTACCTTTACATGGGTTTTTATTAGCAAACCTTAACCTTTTGAATAAATTTAAAGCTATTTAAAAAAATTAAAAGGCAATACATCTTGAAGATAACCTTGTTTTCACCTTTCACATGCGTTGAAGTCACTATTATACTACTAAAATTTTGAATGTTCTTTTGGAGTATCTAAATGTTGTTTCTTGGAAGCTATAATGGCTATAAATTTATCAAACCAACATCAAATGTTAACAAATATTATTTGTATTATAAGTCCCATTGATCATAATATAAACTATTATAACTTCAATTTTTACCCTTGGAGAGGATTCTTTAGGCCCTTTCCAATTGAGATACACTATGGGAATAACCCTAGTCTATGGGTCACCTATGGTGCAGTTGAAACTCTAGAGAAGGCTAATTTTCTCTTGATGGATCACCTATTCTAATGTTTTTACTAAGAAAAGGGTTAGATAAGGGTTAAAGAGCTCCTAATCAGTCTAAAAGGGTGATTCACCAATTTAAATGAGAACTCACATAAACATGAAATATATGTTGAAGAAGAATAAGATAGAACTAACTCACACAATCTCAAAATCTAGCTAATTGGATAGGTATTTCACACACTAAGTTTAAGAATAAATGGATAAAACTAAGAGGAGTTATAAGACTCACACAAAGCTTACACTAATGGCAAAAAGAACACAAATGTAGACCTAAAATCAACTAGAAAACACCATAAAATACTAAAGAAAGGACAATGGGCATGGTTCTCCTTCACAATTCCATCATGCACAAGCTTACTAAACATATTTCAAAATCAAGAGATATATAAAGGAAATATTTATTAGCTTCAAGAGGTCTTTCATACAAGTTTTGATAGGGTCTAGCCTTATCAAATGAGAGTCTTTGCTCTACCAAAGTTGAGAGAGAGTTCATATCAAAGTGAGAGAGTCTTTTTTTAAAAAAACAAGAGAGAGATTACAAAATTGAAAGAATGGGTAATATATCAAAAAGGGAGAGAAAGAAGAAGAAACATGAGTACATAAGTCATTAATTAAGCTACCACCTTTTTGATCAAATCAACACCTATTCTTTATTTGATAAGTTAACTTTTATTTTGTCCCAGTATGCCTCGAATATTCTCATTAGTTGAGAAATATGCACTATAAGACAATAGTTACCAAAGGTGGCAAGATATAATCTTGCTTATGAAGGAAAACCCTTAGGCACCCTAAAATCCATTAAATGCTACAACTACTTTCTCTAACCATTAGATCTTCATCTTGAGACTTTTCACTATCTCCACTTGCTTCATTATGAGGACAAGGTCCTTATATCCATGGACTTGATAGATCCATACCATATGTCTAATTTTATCAGTTATATGTACCTATTTGTCAAAAACATGACCATGTCGACAATAAATACACTTCATTATTACACATCTACCCTTAATTCATATTGAATATAGATCTTTACTCTATATTCAAAAACCAATCCAAATTATTTGTTTTTGTATGGTCAATCTATAGATGAGATTCACATATGTTTAGTCTTGCTTCAACAATTTCTATTCCATCTATGATCTCTATATTATGTTCTAAAAGACCTATTTTGCCTCTATAGAGATTTAATGGTGATGTATGATCCTCAAAAATCTATTCTAGTTTAGTTTGGATCATGTTTTGACCTTTAGTCAAAGTCTCATAATTTTTGACCTTTGATATCAAACATTGATCTTAATCTATACCTTTGAAATGATGACACCTTTAACCTTCATTATTGGCCATTAATATTGATCTAGACTATCCATATTATGGCAACTATTAAATCTACATTTATTTCATAAGATCCTATTGACATTTTTACCTCTTACGCATGATAGATCTACTTTTGCATGATTAATCATGAGCCATAAATATTCTTATAGATTAACATAGTTGAGACACTTGTTACTTACGTATTCACCTTTGAGATCCTTTGACCATTTGACTCATTGCTCATCATTTATCTAATTTGTATGAGTGAATACACACCATCAAATCTTAAGACCCACTAACATTTTTTAGATTGACATGCACCAATGGATCTCTATCAAGACACCTGAGATATTACCACTTGTTAGATTCTTGCTTATGTTGATCTTTAAACTTGATGCTCACCATTTATCTACTTTGTATGATTAAATACACATCATTAGATCTTGGGACCCACTAACATCTATTATATCAAAGTTCACCATTGGATCTTAACTTTACCTCCTAAGATTTAGATACTTGTCACTCTCACATTAAAACTTGGGATATTTGAATTCTAATGGTTACTTCATAGAGCTTAAATGTGACATCTGTGTGCCTATTTCATTATTCAAGTCTAACTTTTAGGCTTTATATCTTAAGATAATAAGCTCATCAAGACATTAAATTTTTAGAGGATGACCTTGGCATGAATAATTTCATGTCCTTACAATGTTTTGGCCCTGAGAGGATTTCCAAGCATACTTATTAAACACACAATCAAGCTAACCCATTTATTTATTTATGACATCCTAGTGATGGACTGGTTCTTTTGGACTTATGATTAAATTTTTGTCTCTTTTAGAAGGCTTCAATGGACTTCTAAGACTTTTTTAAATCCATTTCATCACCCTATATTCTTGAAACACCATGAGAACCTATCAGTCTTCATTACTTTACAATTCTAGACATGTTTCAAAACATGCTTACCATATATCAATAAATTACACTTTAAGTTTTCTTAAAGTGTTGTAACAACTTGTAAGTGACCTTTTATCTCCTCCTTGATTAGGAACTTTGCTCAGATAATCACTCCATACCAATATATTTAGAAATTGATTCATCTAGGCAATTTCTATATGTGAGCCTAGGAACTTTGCTCAGCTAATCACTCCATACCAAGATCTTTAGAAATTGATTCATCTAGGCAATTTCTATAAGTGAGCCAAAATTAGCCAACTACATAGGTAAAATTTTGAAGTCATTTTATTTTAGGTAAGAATCCCTCATTTTAAATAATTAAAAATAATCTATATAATTGTATTCATACATCAAATATCAATATTCCCACACTTGTCTTGGGAGGGATAACTACACCATCTTGAGGCCCTTTTGAGATATGTAGGCAACACTTATATTACATAAGTTTTTGTAAAGATAGTTTAGATATTATCCTTACTTGATTCCTCCCTTTGTATTTTATTTTTATTTGGTTTATTGTGTAATAGATAGGGTTTTTATATTTTAGATCTTCCACATGGAAAATTAGGACACATAGTCCTATAGTAAATCCTAAAAGAAGAATAACACATCTAGATTAAAAATTCGATACTTGATAAACTAGCATGTAGTTATAGACACTAAATCTAAATTATATATCACCTCACTCTTGTACACTTGTAAAATATATATCATGGATGTACCTTTAGCTTTTGTACCTTCCTACTACTGAAAGGCTCACATACACTATCTATTTATGCCAAATTAATTATGTATTAGTTTGAATAGTATTATTCTAAATACCCAAGTCTTCTATCATACTCATAGTGTTATAAAACTAGTTATCCTTTGTATTTTTAAGTTTTATACCTATTCCTATTTTATATCTTCCTAAACACTTACATCTTATTTAGATGTGTACATTAATGCTATTGTCATGTTCTAACACAAGTGTCTAGTGCCCTAAAGTCATCAATTTTACAAATTAAATATATACTTAAGGTTAGCTTATGTTATTTAATGTGATATATTTATAAAAGGGATTGGTATATATGCATGATTAATCCTCATTCATTCCTCACCTAGCACAAACCTAACAATTCACTAGACAACTTACACAAAATTATTTAATCAAGCATTAAAATGTGTAAAGATGCCCTTTTATCTCCTATTTCCATATCATTCATGAGGATAATAAATATAAAATTTTGAAGTACTAAATGAGATTTCCAATATCCATAATTACCAAGTTACAAGATAATTCATTGTTATACTTAATTATAACACATTTCACCCTTATACACACATAATATGACACATAGGGGATAACTACATGAGTCTGAGGCCCTATTACAAGTAGTGGACATGTAGGAATCACCCATTAATAAAGGGTATTTTGGGTTAGCTTGAGAATATGAGCCCACTAACCCATTTTACCATAACCACTATGAAGATGAAGAACTAAGGTTTTAAAATTTGACAAAGAGTGATATCCTATAATATAGATCTAACCACACTAGAATGAAAGTGACTTATAGCCTAATATATCCAAATTGGTCACATCTATATCCAATAGGTATTTTTTACTAGACACCTATATCCAAGTTAGACAATAGCATCAACCCAATCATCTAAGGTTGATACAAGTGTCTGAGGCTATAGAGGTCAAATTTCCAAAATTTGATGTCTAATCCAAAGCACTTATCTAGTATATTTCCATCATATTCATATTAAATTTTGCATGCACATAGTAAACTAGCTAAGTAATCTTGTGTTAATTTCATTTTTATATCAATCCATAGTTGTACTTACTATTTTTATCATATATCAGTATTTAAATTGATAATATTATTTATTCAAGTTTCTAATTAATTATCCTATTATATATGAGTTTATCACCATTGTGTTTATTAATTTCTATGTTATTAACCTTATATTAAATTTATCCATATTAATTTAGGGTTAAACATTTGGTAAACCTAACCTTTAGTCCCCAAAACCCTAGATATTCATCTAGGGTTTATTGATTCCAACTTGTTAATTTATGATTTGTAATTTAAAAAAACATATATCCAAAGGTTAAAAATCAGATTTAAATTAGTTGCAAATCATGTTTAATCTGAATATATCTCTTAGTTAATTTATTTTATCATACATGATGGTATTGGTTACTTGTTATGTTTCATATATGGTGAAATCAATGAAATATCTAAGGGGTTTCTAATTTGGTCACTTTAAATCAAGGGAATTATTGCATACCTATTGTTGATACAATGTTCACAATGAACTCCTCATACCACAAAATTCCAAATGGAGTGTATGAAACAACCTTGTTATTTATACCCTATTACAAACCCTTAAAATGATGTTATTGTAAAAACTTCATGTTTATACTTCCTCATTATTCAAATTATAAGGATGTTCTTTTTGATTCATTATACATAACCATCCTACCGAGTAATATGAAACTTCCATATGTGGCCTCTGTGATAAACTCAATAAAATGGACCTAACATAATATATCCTTTAAAAAGGAGGATTTACCACCTCAAGACCTCATATATTTTTATTTACCATTATACATTTAGGTATGTGTGTGAAATAAAATAGTTAAAAGAGTCCTCATAGATAATTGTTCAGGACTCAACATTTGAAACATATCCTTTCTTTCCTTACTTGGCATTAAACATATATATTTGTAACCATCCACTATGAGCATCATAGGATTTCATAATATTTCCCAATAAGTATTTGGGAAAATAACATTGGATATTATTGTGGGACCCCATACGTTACCTACTTTATTCCAAGTTATGCCAAATAATTTAAATTATAACATACTTTTGGGATGGCCTTCAATACATGATATGTATGTGGTATTATTTACTCTACACACATGCTTGAAGTTTAGCCACCAGGGGTTTATTTATATGTCCCATGGATACTAATCCTTTCATACATTATGTAACGGTCCACCAAACAAATACTCTTCCACCATAATCATATAACATAGATTTTAGTTATTTATGTTTGATAAAATATGGGTATGAAGGACAAGGATTGGGAAACAATAACTAAGGTATAGCCCAAAATATATCTCATAAAAATAACACAAATTAATAAGGCTTTGGTTTACCAAAAAAATTGAAGTCATAGACATACTATTCATAAATAAACTATTTGTAGTAAGACTTGATTTATGAAGTCCACATAATAATGTAATGCACCAACCTCTACCAAAAGTGTACCATTGGTAAACCCTGATTTGATTAACAAAAGTGCTTTTCTAGAAATTTTGACATTGGGTAAGTTCTCAAATAGTCAGTCTTTACTTGAGTACTTGGGGGCATATGAGGATACTTCTTCCTTCTACCATAAGAATATGTTTTCTATTTCCACCTCTAATAATGATTAACTTACTAAGAGTGATGATACTGATGTCAAACATGATTCACCTAATATTATTCCTACCACACCATTTATCATTGAATGATCCACTTTGTTGAATGAACAATAATACAATATAACTATGGCATAGATAAATATTCTCAGTTGGTATTACTTATTACAATTATTTAAGATGATGAAGGAAATCCTATCATAAATTAATACATGATTACCTAGAGATATTCACTTGGACTTATATATGCATAAAATTTATCCATCAATGTTAATACATAATATATTATTGTATCTAGATGTAAAACATGTTAAATAAAAATGTAAAATGCATCCTAAAGTGGCACTACTAGTAAAGATTGAGATTAAAAATCTCTTAGATGTAGCATTTATAATATCCATTGCACATTTTGATTAGGTCTCTAATATTGTGACTATTTTTTGTTTTTTAAGGTAAATAACCTAGTTTTCTAGGGACTAGGAACCATAGTGTAAAATAAAGTATGAAGCCCCATAGGCTAAAAAAAATAGTAATGGTACTAATTAACTATCCATGTGGAAGGTAAAATAACAAGAAAATGAATAGTAAAATATTATAGGAGGGGGATCCCTCTATTGGTTCATTCATATCTTTAGTCACCTTTTACTACGTGCCTTGTTCGCTCTTTGTAATTTTAGCCCTTGTTATGTTTTTGGGCCCTCTTACATCCTCCCTAGGCAAGATCATTCGGAGTCTCTTCTACACCTATTCCTTCACTGGCGTTTTCTTGGTGTGGGTTATGAGGGGGATCTTGGGAGAAGAAGTTTCCACCAGCATAATGTTTTTCTTTAGGGGAGTTCATTCTACCTTAACAAAATTAGTGAAGGATTGGATCATATTAGAAATCTATTTATTCATATAGTTCTAATTCTATAAAAGGCCTACTAGACACATCTCATCCTCATGAATATTACTATTAAAATTTTCTAGATTTCATTTATTATATTTGATTTCCTCTATTAGGGTTGTCTTTCCTTTCCCTTTCACTTCCCCTAAGGTTCCTTCATCCAACAAGAGAGGTTTATGTTTAAGGATAGAGAGTTTCAAGGTAGGGTCTTGTTATCACTCTAGAGTTCACCCTATTTGAAGATGTACGAGGCAAAAATTCTCTCCAACTAATACAATTGGAACTTATCAGAGTGTGGGTGACTCTGTATTGAGAAGAACCTCCAGAGATGGTTGGTTCCTTTAAAATTTATCTATAAAAACTAAAATATTTTGATTTTTGGGGATGAAAAGGGAGAAAAGAAAACTAAAAGGGAAATCCTACTCTTTTTTTGGTGATACACCTATATTTTTGATTCATCCACTCTATTTGAACTTATAAAACACTGATTATACAAGCAAAGATTGAATCTACAACTCCAATTGAGTCTTATGCATAAATATTTCATGAAGAGGTTTTATTATTTAATATAAGCTTGAGGTAAATGGTGGAATAGGCCAGATTCAAGGCACTAACTAGCCAATTTTTATCCATTATCAACTTAAACAAATGACATTAAACACTAAACATGACATGCATAATATCATACCAATAGCTAGGTGACATCAATACTTGACAAGGGATATATTTCTACCACATATTCAAATCAAACTAATTGTAACACACTATACTAGAGTAATAGATATCTAAAACAATTTTTTATTTCTATGAAAAGGTTATAAAACTCAAAATTTGGTACAGACTAGTCTTACCAAAAGAGGGATCCCCAAAAATGGCTAAAAATCTTACATATGTAAAAATATAAGAAATATCCAAGATTATAGTTGAAAAAATAAGAGGATATTAATTGGATGTGAACTTTAGTCAATTTTTGAGTTTAAATTAATTACAATATTCTTTAAATATCTCTTTCTTTCTTTATCTTGCAAGAAAACTTATTTATGAAGTTGGAAAAGTTGTGGGACAATATTGATGTAAAATCAAGTCACAATTAATTAAAATCCATGAGATTCCTCAATAATAAATTCATTTTATAATATTAAACAAGGTCTTCAATTCTTCAAGTCTTCAAAAATTTGCATGGCCTTTACTTTTGGCATAGAATTGGAGGTGGTGGGTCCATGTTTACTTGTCAACCTCCCTTGCATGAACTTAACACCATAAATTTTAGCATAAATATATATTTAAATTTATTTTAAGTTCTTTAATGTCCTTATCTTGCATGAAAATCATGGGAGATGCATGAAACTAGTCAAACTAATCAACTGAAGAGATGTGAACTCAAAGACTAGTCAACTTCTACTTAAACTCAACTTGCATGAAGTGGAACTTATGGATTTATTTAATAATAATATATACACATAAAAATTGGATATTTCATGTGGTAAAATCCATTTTATCTTTAAGATAAATATTTTAGCACCAAAATTCATGTATTTGATTAATAAGATGGCATGTTAAGCCAACTTCTGTCACTTAGAAGCTTTTTGGAATCTTAAGAAAATTAAGAGATGGATATTTATTAATTTTTAAATATTTTAAAATTCCATTATATACCTTAAAAACTCAAAAAAAAAATTATAAACAACCAAAATCTTGAATCTTGACCTTGGAGGCCTCATCTTGCTCAAGCTTGCTTTCTTCTTGACTATGTTTTGAGAGGCTTAAGTCTGTGTAAAAATAACAAGAACCTCCACTTATATAATGTAATTAATTTTTTTATTTATGCTTAATCAACTCATTATGATTCTACACACCAAATTTTGAGTAAAAAATCCACCTGTAGATGCCAAAAACCTCAAATTTCCTCAAAAAATGCCCCCTTTTACATGGAATCTGTGCATACTTGAATGTATTTTTGCATACTTTTGGAGTTGATTTCATTGGTAATGGATGTTTTAAAAATAAAATTTATCTTAAATTAGTTAAATTTTCCATTTAAACTTGGTTTTCCATAAAAAGAAACCTTTAAAAATGTAAAATTTCCTTAAACATGCTAAATTAGGCCTTTTTGGAAGCTTGGAAGCACCAAGATTTGCCAAATAATGGATATTTTTGGAAAAATTATTTGAGAAAACTACTTGAAAAAAATGAAAAAATGAAGGAAATTATGAAAAATATCCAAAAATTAAATCTTGAAAAAATCCTTTTTCTCTCTCCAACCCTACACTCTTCTTAAAAGCATGTTAATTTGCATATTTGACTGATTATTTTTTATTGCTCTATTAGAATATTAAATATATTAATAATATCTAAAGTAGGATATGGATATATATAATAATTCCCAAATATTCTTTAACAACTTGAAATTTCATGAAACCCTTCCCAGGTGAGGAGAAATTAAGAAAAACTCATTACCTTTCTAGTTTTAATGCTATAGAAATTAGCTTATCTTAAACCTAATGGTACATGAGCATGGACAATAGAATAAAAAATTAACCAAATCCATGATAAATACTTATATTTATATTTTTTACACCCAAAAATTAGATCTGTACCCTTCTCCATCTAACCATACCATCATCAAACCTACAAGTAGGTCATTATGTGCAAACTAGGATGAGTGTCTATATGATATAGTTTTGGCCATTTTCTGCATCCAAATGCCATGAAAATTAATATTAATCTCTTTCATTACTTTTTATTTATTTTCCCTTCCCTTGATTTAAAAAATCTATACTGATCTATACTTATCCTCTTGAAAGTGAAGAAAATAGCTTATTTTTGGTTTTTTAAAAAGAATTCAAGATTTCACCTCCAAGATAATGCATGATATAGATTAAACAAATTTATTGCATGATTATAAATTAATATAATACTTTTCCTTGCTTTTTTAGTTAATTTTGGCATGTTTGGGTCCAAAAAAAGTCTTTTTAGCTTTAAAAATGTATTAAATTACCTTTTTAAGCCATGAAATTTTAGGATAAGGCTAAAGTTATATTTTGAATATAACTAAAGGTATTTAGAATAATTTAGTGACCTCTTAAGAGAAAATTGACATTTTAAAAACCAAAAAATGACTTTTTAGACTAAAAATATCGATTTGATTAGCTTGCAGAGGCTATTGATGGTTTCTAAAACATTTGAATTGTAGGGGTTGGAATTTGGCCTTGACAGGCCAAATTACCAACATTTTTGGTGACTCACAGGGGTTGACTAGCCTAATGTCCAAAATAACTCACTATTTTTCATTAGAAAATAGACTTTTTTAGGCTTTGTAATACCTTTTCTAATTGACACAATAATAATGAAGGGAAACACAACTAAACTAGAATGTAGAGGCAACTAACGTATAGAAAAATGGGAAATAATGAAAGTGAAGTAGATTATTGCTTGTGATACTCACTTGTTAGCATAAATCAAACCTATAAAAACTAACCTAAATTAATATATTTTCCACTAGGATCAAATGGAAATTTATTTTATGCACCATGCATCCTTGAAATGCATTTGCCATCTCTTAATGGCATCTTCTTGTAGATAGGAGCACTTATGTGTTCATGTCTTTTAGATGATGTCATTAGGATTCCAAAATCCATTATTAAGTGCATGAATTAAGGATATAGATCCAATACCCAATCATATTCCTCCCATATTCTTCTTTGTTTAATCAAGAATTCTATCTCTACCTCATTCATAAGCTAGTCATGATTTGCTCATTCTCATTCAATACTTGTATTGGCAAATCAACTGGTATGCTTGGATTGGTATCTTCATTATGACTCATTTGAATTAGTCACTCAGTTAGATCTTCAACCTCTTTGTATGGATTTAAACATCTCTATAATATTTCGTTATTTTTTTCTTGTGAATAGTTGTAATAATATTTTTTATAAGACATCCATCAATCTCCACTTGGGATAGAGATGGACTATCAAAATTTGCACGAAAAATCTCCAAATCATCCCAAAAAGCCTCTTCATCATGATAAATTTAAATTACATGAAATTCATTAGTATTATTACCATTTGAAACATGTTGATCATATATTTCTACCTTTTGGATATAGACATATGAAGGTTCTTGATCTAATCCACTTGTCCCATCTTCATCTTCTATAGAGAATGGCATCTCATCCATCCACTCAAGATCCAACTCATCTTTATTTGGGATATATATAATATCATTCATTTATTGAATCTCTAAAACATTAGTAGTATCCTTAGATTAATGTTTATCTATCTCATCATCAAAATCTTCCATCTTAATCTCTTTAATTTCATTCAAGAAATCATGGTATAGTTGTTGCCAATGATCATCTTTTTATTGATCACTTAAGTCACTTTTATTTTCTATCTCTTTGGATAAATATTCATTTGCCTCACAAATGAGATTTTCATAATCAAAGAGTGGCATGGTATATCCCTATAAATACTCTAAGAGATGAGATAAATCTAATGGTTGTGCCATAGATGTTTTATTTTGCTCTTGAGACTATTGAACCTAGACAACTATCACCTCCTCTCTCCATATATTTCCTTGAATATATTCCCATGAAGGAAAGGCTTTGGGATCTTGAGGAGTGATGGGTGAGTTTTTAATGTCAATAATGACTTTGGGGTTGAATTTATCATTTGGGCTTATGCTTGGTTATATTTTATTCTAGGTTAGAAAATTGGGTTTAGGAGACTCTAGAATTGAAAGTATTACAGCTTGAGGCATGATTAGGATATTTTCTTACTAATATGGACTTGGAATCGATAGATATTGATGTGGGATAGAAATATGTATTGATCTTTGAGACTGAGATTCCTTATCTAATAAATTTTGTTTGTAGGTTAATATCTCCTCTTCATTTGGCTTACCCTCTTCATTTCCTCCAACTCATGAAAAATTAGAAAGTTTTGGAAGCGTGGTTGATCTTTTAATGGGTATGACTCATTTTGATGAGGATGAAATGCATATGGATCATAAGGATCATACTATGATGGTAGATAGGGTTGTTGATACAGGGAAGAGTAACCATAATTTGCTCTATAGGCTACCATAGCCTATAATAAGATACACAAAACAACTATATTTATGAAAAATAATGTACATTTTGCCTTTATATTAGCACCATAGGAGTACTTAAAACTAGATTTGAAGATGAATGTTCTACAAAATATACTCTAATTGTTGAACTCGTGTCCCGTCAGTTGTGCCAAAATTGTTATCAATCTAAAGTGTACCATATTTGAATATGTACAAGGCACACCTCTCCAACTAATAAAATTAGAACTTATAAAAGTGTGGGTGACTTTTTATTGAGAATAAACTCTAGAGAGGGATGGTTCCTTTAATATTTATCTTTAAAAACTAAAATATTTTGATTTTTGGGGATGAAAAGGGAGAAAAGAAAACTAAAAGGGAAATTCTACTTTACTGTTGGTGATACACCTATATTTCTAACTCATCCACTCTATTTGAACTTATAAAACATTGATTAGATAGGCAAAGATTGAATATACAACTCCAATTGAATCTTATGCATAAATATTTCATGAAGAGGTTTTATCAGTTAATATAAGCTTGAGGGAAATTTTGGAATAGGCCAGATTCAAGGCACTAACCAACCAATGTTTATCCATTATCAACTTAAACAAATGACATTGAACACTAAACATGACATGAATAATATCATACGAATATATATGTGACATCAAGAATTGACAAGGGAGATATTTCTACCACATATGCAAATCAAAATGATATTAACACACTATACTAGAGTAATGGAAATTTGAAACAATCTTTTCTTTATCTGAAAAAGTTACAAAACTTAAATTTTGGTGGATTTTGGTCTTGCCAAAAGAGGGATCTCCAAAAAATGGATAAAAATCCTACATATATATAAAATATAATAAATATCCAAGATTGGAGTTGAAAAAATAAGAGGATACTAACTAGATGTGATCTCTAGTCAATTTTTTAGTTCAAATTAATTACAATATTCTTTAAATATCTCCTTCTATCTTTATCTTGCAAGAAACCTTATTTTTGTATTTGTAAAAGTGGTGGGGTAATTCATGAAAATCCATGACATTCCTCAATAATAAATTCATTTTATAATACTAAACAAAGTCTTCAATTCTTCAAGTCTTCAAAAATTTGAATGGCCTTTACTTTTGGCATAAAATTGGAGGTGGTGGGCCCATGTTGAATTATAAACCTCTTTTGTATTAAAATAATTACATAAATTTTAATATAACTCCATATTTAACTTGATTTTAATTTTTTTAATTTCCTTACCTTGCATGAAAATCATGGGAGATGCATGAAACTAGTCAAACTAGTCAACTAAAGAGATGTTAACTCAAAAACTAGTCAACTTCCACTTGAACTCAACTTGAATGAAGTGAAACTTTTGTATTGAGTTAAAAATAATATTTACACATAAAAAAATATATATTTCATTTGGTAAAATATGTTTTAAATCTAAGATAAATATTGTAACACCAAAATTCATTTATTTGATTGATAAGATGGCCTGTTAAGCCAACTTCTATCACTTAGAACCTTCTTGGAATATTAAAAATATAAATTGATGGTTATTTATTAATTTTTAAATCTTTTAAAACACATTTATACACCTTCAAAACTCACACAATGGCTATAAATAACCAAAAACTTGAATTTTGCTCTTGGAGGCCTCATCTTGCTCAAGCTTGTTTTCTTCTTGACTATGTTTTGAGAGGCTTAGGTCTATGTAAAAATAGCAAGAAAATAAACTTCTATAATGGATTTTAAACTTTTATGGATTATTAATCAACTAATTATGATGCTACACACCAAATTTGGAGTCAAAACTCCACTTTTAGATGCCATAAACCTCAAATTTCCTCAAAAAATGCCCCCTTTTACATGGAACCTATGCATACTCAAATGTATTTTTGCATATTTTTGGAGTTTATTTAATGGATAGTGGATGTTTTAAATATAAATTAATATTATATCAGTTAAATGGTCCATTTAAACTTATTTTTCCATTAAAAAAACCTTTAAAAATGGCAAATTTCCTTAAACAATGTTAAACTAGGCCTTTTTGGAAGCTTGGAAGCACCAATATTTACCAGATAATGGATATTTTTGGAATATTTATTTGTTAAAAATAATTTAAAACATTAAAAAATTAATTAAATTATGAAAAATATCTATAAATTAAATCTTTAAAAAAAAAAAAAAATCTCTCTCCAACCCTACACTCTTCTTGAAAGCATGTTATTTTGCATATTTGACTAGCTATTTTTCCTTGCTCTATTATACCATTAAATTTATGAATAATATATTAATTATTACATGGATATATATATTAATTCACAAATATTTTATAACAACTTTAAATTTCATGAAACCTTTCCCAGGTGAGTAGAAATTAAGAAAAACATGTTGCCTTTTTTGTTGTAATGCTACAAAAATTAGACTATCTTAAACTTGATGGTACATAAGAATGGAAACTCAAATTAAAAAACCACCTAATACATGATAAATCCATTTTATTCTATTTTTTACATCCAAAAATTTAGATATGTACCCTTCTCCATCTGACCATACCATTATCAATCCTGCAAGCATGTCATTATGTGCAAACTAGGAGGAGTACATGTATGAGATGGTTTTGTCCATTTTATACATATAAATTCCATGAAAATTATGATGAATATTTTTCATTATATTTTATTTATTTTCCCTACCCCTGATGTAAATAATACATATTGATCTATACTTCTCTTCTTGAAAGTAAAGAAAATAACTTATTTTTGGCTTTTTAAAAAGAATTCAAGATTTCACCTCCAAGATAATGCATGATATGGATTTCCATGAATCTATTTCATGACTAGACATTAAAATTAAATGTTTACATGATTTTTAGGTTAATTTTTATATGTGTGGGTCCAAAATAAGTCTTTTTAACTTTAAAAATGCATTAAATTACCATTTTAAGCCATGAAATTTTAGGATAAGGCTAAAGTTATATTTTTGAATATAACTAAAGGTATTTCGAATAATTTAATGAGTTTTTAAGAGAAATTAAACATTTTAAAAACCAAAAAATGACTTTTTAAAAAAAAAATGTCTATTTGATTAGCTCGTAGAGGCTATTGATGGTTTATAAAAATTTTGAATTGCAAGGGTTGGAATTTGGCCTTGATAGGCCAAATTACCAATAGGTCTTCAACTGAGATTTTGGATAAAGGGATAGCATGGGAAGTATTGATTATAAAATTGTGGGAACTTAAGTTAGGGTCTTTATTATCAGATTCCTCCTTACTAGAGGACCCCTCAAATATAACCTCCCTACCCTGAAGGGTCACGTCATGATTTATTAGTAACAAGATAAGGTCCTAGTGTTATATGGGATTCACTTCATTAATTTTGTGTGCAAGCACATTGATCTATATGGATTTTAGGAGATAATAATGGAGGCTGATTTTGTACCCCTAAAAACGGTTTAGTAGGAGAAAGTGATGGGAAAAGATTAGGGTGTACTTACCTTCAAGCATAAAATACTTCATTACTTGCAATCATATTTCAGGCCATTAGCTGAAAGGTTTAAACAAGGAAACCCCATTTTTTCTATCTTGAAAAATTCATTGGTGTGAAAGAACCTTTGTAAAATGTCCTATTTTTTATTAGTATTTATATGCCTTTGTTCCTTTCTAGGACATACACGTGTCTTATCCAATCATCTCCTCCATGAATAAGATTTTGACCCCTCTTATCTCCAGAAGCCTCTTGTTCCACACTATAATGAATTATTTTTCCAAGCCCATGTCATGCTCAATTACCCTCAACATAAATTATGTGATCCCTCATCTATGAATATTCTTTCACACCTTATTCATGCTTTTGAATTCTAAACAGGAAGTTAGTTTAAGGTAGTCCCTATCTCCCCCCATCTCAATAGTAACCAAAGAGTCAAATATGGAGTTTAGAAAGTCTTGGTAGAGCTTAGAACTAATAATTCAAGAAATATTTGTAGTACACACTTCCTCCCACCTTTTTTAATTAATTTTCCTCATATTATAATGATGGTGGTTTATTATATTTGATAACCTTCACTTGAGGATAATAGATTACATGTGTAGCTACTGAATCATCATCTTATCTCAAGATGCATTTATTTTAAATGGATAATGAGACAATTTAGGTTATTTTGACTCTAACATGCTAGTTATTTAAAATATGGAGACCTACTCTTATATTATTTAGTATATCTACCACTCTATTCCCTTCATGATAAGTGTGAGTAATGGAAAATTGTGCCATCTCCCTCAAAATCTTCTTATCATAATCAATTATGGATTTTAGTATGTGGGATAGGGTTATTTTTACTTTTAAGGAATTGAGGATATTAATGGAATCCCCTTCAATAATTATTCTTTCTTTCTTAAGGCTAGATGCAAGATGAATTCCCTAGAGTGCCACCTTGGCTTTGGCCACATGATTTGTCTATGTTCCTATGGGGTATACATAAGCAACAATCAAATTTCCCTTTGAATTCCTTAGGGATTCTCCCACACCCATAGGTCCTAGGTTTCCTTTTGAGGCTCCATCAAAGTTTAATTTAACCTAACCTTTAGGTGGATCCTTCCACTTAATGTGTTTACATATTAAATATTTGGAAGGGGACCTTATTTTTGTACCACCTCCCAATTACTAAAAATTAGTTATATAGAGGTAGATTCTATATTTATCTCTATGGGAGGGAAGGCTCACTAATTATCAATTATTACATGGTAGAGGTAGAGAAAACCCCCTTTTGGTTGGTGTATTATGTTTGAGAATAGACTATCATTATGGGATTTCCAAACACTCCAAAACTAGTGTGAGAGAGAAAGATTCCATAGGAAGGCTAGGGATGGAAGACTCCAAAGATATTTCCATTAATTAATGATGTCAAAAACACTATCTAGTTTAACCCATGAGAGGTTTATTTTTTTCAATATCTAATCAAATAATCTCGAGCTAAATAGGCAAGTTAGAAATAGATCATGAACTAAGTCCTTAGATTTCTTGTATAGTGGGCATTGGCTAGGGATGATGAGTCCTCATTTTAATAAGTTATCCACATTTATGATCTTATCTTGGGTCACCAACTAAAAAAGTAAGTTTAACTTAGGATTCAAGTACTTTATCCATAAATCTTTCCATTATTTCCATTCATCTATGAGATTCAAATCATTGGCATGCCCTAAAGAAACTAAGTAATTTTTATTATCTTTAGTTGCTTACAAAAATGATATTCCTTAGGGAAATTTGGGATGTGAACATATCTGATGGAAAAATTGAGATTCTATATTACTTTTTCTTCTTCAACAATTTATCCTTATATGGGAAGGACTTTCCAATTCTTCAAAACCTAATTCACATCTCAATTGTCTTTGACTTTGGAACCCATTATTTATTTGAATCTTGCACATAAGTTATCCCAAATACCTTATGAAGAGAGGGGGTGGTGGACATCCAAGAATCCTCCCATAATTCTATTCTCTTCCCATCTCTGATTTTCCATTTAATTCCTTTTATAAGTAGGTCCTTATAGTTGTTGATGGCTTTCTAGAATGTAAAACCATCCACTGGGCCTTCTTCCCATAGAAAGCACTTTTTCTTAGACCCTTCAAGGTATTTGTTAACTATTATAACCCATTATCTATCTTATTTCATAAGCTTCTATCCCATTTTTTATAGTAGTTTCATGGACCTAATGTTTTTAAGTCCCAACCCCCCATTTGCTTTAGGTAGATAAGCTTTTTACCAAGAGACTAGGTGGAACCTAAATCAATCCTCAGTGTCCCTCCATAAGAATTTATTTTTAATTTATTTTATTTTTTATACCACCATGATAAGTATCCATAACATTGACATTAGGTATACCAAGATACTCTTAACTGATGCTTTGAAAAATTTAAATTTGCTCACCTAAGTGAGGAGGTGTCCCTTCCACCCTACAAGTTTTCTCTAAATTATATCAATGAGGGAATTTCAAAGGTAAGATTCCATTTTACCTTCAAATATTGGAAAAACCAAATAATTTTCCATTAATTAACTCACTTGTCAATCCATAATTATTACAATCCTTTTCTATAGTATCACTAGAGCATTGATGAAGAAAAAAGAACTCTTACAAAAGTTTATACTCTAGTTTGAGACATATTCATTATTTTTTTAAATATATTTTATATTTTCATCTTCCTTCATGTAATATTCACTTAAGATGATTATGTCATCTACAAATTATTCATGGGTGATAGGTTTAGTATTGAGTGCTAAGATGCCTTTGATCAGATAATACATACAGGATTTAAGCAAACTTCTCCACAAGTTTTGTGCCACTATAATGAAGATATATGGGGAGAGAGGGTTCCCCTATCTTAGTATTCTAGATGCTGAGACAAATCCTTTTAGGACTCTATTCAATATTATGGAAAATTTCAATGTAGCTATGAAATTTTAGATGATTTTCCATAGGTCTTGATTAAATCCTACTTTTTCAAGGATCTTCATTAACAAATCCTAGGAGATTTAGTCATAAGCTTTGTTTATGACTAGATTAAGAAACACGCCTTATATTATGGATTTGGATATGGAGTGGATGGATTCATGTAATAAGATGATTCCATCCATTATTTAGCTTCTAGCCACAAACACTCCTTATTGTTTCCTGATAACATTATCTACAAGTTGTTACATTATCATTACCAAAATGATAGAGTAAAATTTTTAAGTGGTATTACAAAGGATGATTGGGCATAAACATTTTAGGTTGTTTGCTCTTATATTTTTTTAAATTAGAACCAAAACATTATTATTCATTTCTTGAAGTATGGTTATAGATTAGAATAATTCCATGACTATTTCCTCAACCTCAGTATGAACAATATCCCAAATTTTTTGGAAGAAAAAGGGGGGAAAGCCATCAAGTCCCAGGGCCTTGAATCCCTCCATTAAAAATAAAACATTTTTTACATTTTCTTCTGATGGGGTTTTAGTAAGGGATGCATTGTCAAAATTAGATATGACATTACTAAAGTTATTCAAAGTGTTTTCCACCATTTGTTCATAAAGGGGGGCCTTATTTTGTGAGAGTATTTTTTAATAAATTTATTATGTGACAAGATATCTCCCTATATTCTTTGATAATATTTCCATTTTCCATTTTAAAATGAGTAACTATTTTCACATTCCTATGTCTAGTCATCAAGTGATGAAAGAACTTGGTGTTCTTATCACCTTCCTTTATCCAAGTGCACCTGGACTATTTTTTACAAAAGGCTTCTTCCCCTTCCTCTAAGTTATGAAATTGGCATAAAATTCATTTTTCCCTTTGGTAAGTTTATTCATTATTGCCTTCTAGAGCTGAGATTTCTTCAATTACCATTAGTTCCTCATCTAATGCCCTTTTTTGCAGGAAGATATCACCAAAGACTTGTTTGTTCCATATTTTTAGCTTTAACTTGAGGAAATTTATTTTTTTAGCTAGAATATAAATTTCATTACCCAAGAAAGGTTATTTTTACCATTACTTTAAGGATTCAATCAGGTTTGGGTGGTGGAGCCATATGCTTTCAAATTTAAAATGACTATTCTTTGGTTTCAAAAAAAATTTACCTTTAAAAATCAAAGGGTTG
Source organism: Torreya grandis (assembly GCA_037957365.1). Lineage (NCBI taxonomy): Eukaryota > Viridiplantae > Streptophyta > Pinopsida > Cupressales > Taxaceae > Torreya > Torreya grandis. The sequence continues at coordinate 794,571 of JARHVA010006508.1, read as the reverse complement.
TGATCAAAGCCAATTCTAGGTAGGGAGGAGAGTTTGCTAGTGAATTACGTGTCACAATTTAAGGAGATTAGTACTATATCAAGGTAGACCTAAATCAAACAATCTTCCATCCTCCTATTGGACAAAATGAATGGGATACCATTTAGGTCAACATCCACAAGTCCTACTCTTAATATGAAATAATTAAAATCCATCATAATTTATGTAAGGTCTATTAATCCCCTTCATTTTTACCCAAGAGTAAGTAGGGTATTAAAATCACCATCTACAATCCATTTCCATCTTTCACAAGCCTTTTAGAAGGAAAGGAGGCCTTCCCATAATATATTTCTAGTATTTTTGGGATTTGGGGCTTAAAATTTTGATAGGATCCATTCTTCATTTTTGTATATGTATCTAAATATAATATAAATCTAATCACTGGTATTCCAAATTAGAACTCCTTAAAAGAAAATTCCATTTGAAAAGATCATTATACCTCTTAAGGAACCTTTGGAATCCGAGGAAACTACATGAGTTTTCCTCCAAAATTTATCAACACATAATCTTAATGCATTTTCAAACATTTTAGTTTCTTGGATAAGAAAAATTTCAGGGTCAATTCTATTTCTAAGATTGCATAGGGTCATCTTCCTTATAGGGTTATTTAACCCTCTAACATTTTGACTATTACTAAGCCTAATAGAAACATTTGATGTTGCACTAATTACTATGATTTAAATAAGGCATATCCCAAATATGACTTATTATTACCTAAAGTTGACATGATTATCCTAGATATGAGATATTTTCATTTATGGATGGATTTTTTTAATATAACCAGATAAAAATTAATCTAGTCAATCAAAAAAGTACAATATTTATTACTCCATTGGGCACATTTTGTTATAATATTATGCCTTTTGTGATAGAAAATGCTGGAATAATAAATCAAAGGGTTATGACACACATTTTACATTATTTTATTCATAAAAGTATTGAAGATAATTTTGATGATTTACTTGAAAAGTCTAAACAACACCAAGACCATGCTACTAATCTATGAAAAATATTGTAATCATTGTGAAAGTTTAAATTACAATTAAATCTAAAAATTGTGTTTTCAAAGTATCTTCTAGAAATCTTATTGAGTAAATTACTTCTCAACAAGGCATCGAGGTTGATCCAAAAAAGGTAAAATATATAGTTGAGATTCAATTTCCAACTAATTTGAAATAGTTGTGATGTTTATAGAGTATAATTTAGGCCATTTGGTATTTTTTTGCTCAGTTCACTGAAAATACAATTCATTTCACATGTTTGATAAAAAGGATACGAAATTTGTATGGGATGACATTTATCAACAAATCTTTGATAAAATTAAATAATATTTATTAAACCCATTGATACTCATACCTCCTATACTATATAGATATTTAATCCTTTATATTTTAGCCACTCATGAGGCCCTTAGGGCCTTATTAGCATAATATGATAATAATAAAAAAGAATGGGAAATATACTGCATCAATCATCAATTGAGTGATTATGAATGCAAATATATAGTAATGGAAAAATTATAACTAGCATTATTTGTTGCTACACAAGAATTATGGACCTACTTACTCTATAATGAGGTCCATGTTATAATAAAAGAGGACTCGTTAAATTTCCTTATGAACAAATCTCATCTAACGTGTCGTATCACAAAATGGGTGTTGTAACTTATAAATTTTGATCTCAAATTTGTATCTAAAAATTATCTAAAAGGCCAAGTAGCTAATTGATTCGATTTAGCTCCACTACATGATCCTTTTCTAATTATCAAAGCTTTTTGTGATGAATTTGATGCATATAACATGTTTCAAATCCATGGACAATGTTTTTTATAGATACAGATGTATGACATGCATAAGTATTGATATCATATTTTTAAATATAGAGGGTGAATACATGTTTTTCACTTATTATTATATATTTATTTCACCAATAATATAGTATAATATGAGGCCTTTATAATCAGATTATCAATAGCATAATATCTTTATATGAAGGACATTGAAGTCTTTGGTGACTCTTAGTTGATTTTTAATCAATTTACCAACCATTACAAAAGCAAGGAATACAATTTAATACCATATAAATATATGGTGGATATATTATAGAAAACATTTGATACATTCTCTATTAATAGTATTCCATGTAAAGACAACCACCATGCAAATGCAATGTCTAGTGTAACATATTTAATGTCTTTTGATATCAGAGATTATTCAAAATACTTTAGCATATGACAATTAAAAAATCATTCCATTTATTAAAATCAAATGGATTCCTCCACAATTATCATTATTACTCGAAACTCTATAAATATAGTATGGTATAGAAATGTCTATAATTTCCTATATTGAGATTACATACTAGATCACTTTATACACAATGATAAACATAAATTATAATGGAAAACATTTTTATATGTTATAATTAGAAATAATTTAATCAAAAAAAAGTTTTTTTAGGAAATTACTTCAATTTTTAGACAAAGATGAGGTAAAATTAGACTATTATAAATACATGACAGTGAGTGTGGTGGGCATTTCAATGTTAAGGCCATGTCCCAAAAACTATTACATCAAGGATATTATTAGCCTAAAATGGAACAAGAATGTATTAAACATGCCAAATTTTGTTTGTAATGATATAAAATCAATATTTTTAATCATGCACCATATCATGAGTTACGGCCAATTATTTCACCATGTCCTTTATTTTTATGGGGACTTGATTTGATTGTAAATATAACTCTAGTATCCATTGATGGACATAAGTTGATAATCACATCTATATAATATCTTTAAAAAATGTTTAAAAGTAATAATACTTGAGTTTACCATAAGGTATGACATATGCAAGTTTTTTATGACCAATGTTATTTCTCTTTTCAACATACCTTCAGCCATTATTTCTAATAATTGACCATCATTTAAAACTAAGACAATAAAATGATTTTGTATCAAATTCAAAAGACAACATGCCTTTTCTACACCTTGTTACCCATAGGGTAATTTATATTCAAAGGAAACAAATTAAATTTAAGTCAAAATAGTTGACAAAGCACTTAAATGACATAGTATAGATTGTCACCAATAGATGTATGATTTATGTGCATACCACACTAGTGTTGTTACAACTTATAAGGATACGCTTTATTCCTTAGTTTATAGTATATATGTAATTTCACTGATAAAACTAAAAATACCTTCCTTACATGTGTCTCTCAAAGATATTTTAAAAGATAATAAATAACATGAAAAAAATTACATCAATTAGAAGATTTGATTGAAACATGTACATAAGCTATTAAACATTTATTATTTTATCAAGATCACGTTAATTGATAATATAAAATAAATGTCGAGACATGTGAATTTTTTTTAGATGACTTGGTAATTAAGGAAAATAAAAATAATACCAATGTATATAAATTTAAGGAAAGTTCAAACCAAATTGGTTCAGACCATTAATAATTACATAAAAATTGGGAAAATGTGTATACTACCTAGCCACACTTGAAGGAAAATGTCTCAAAATTTCAATGAACATTGTGAAATTGTGTAAATATATTATGTGAGATATCTAAAATATTCCAAAAATACAAAAAAAAAAAACTTAAAAAATCTAAAAATATTTATCAGCAATTACATGTTTCATTGGCTCCTTGGCATCTATGTTGTTAGTTCATGTTGGTAGATGGATATTAATAATTTATATATATACATGTATTTCACAAATCATTTGAGTGTGAGACATGCATATACATATACATTATCTATTCCCTTATGGATTTTGGACCTTACTTCTACTTATGTCATATAGACATTGGGGGCATTTGATTCTTTGATCTTGATACATACATGTTATATGGTTCTCTAATTACTTTAAATTGTCATGTTTGAGTTTATTTACTTATACATGCCTTATTCATGCTTATATCATTCATAGTGTACTTGATATGTTACGTACTTGATGTTTTTTGTTAACACATATATTTGGAGGGTAGTAGGCTATGTTTATGTTGGTTGCTTGTGATTTTAATTTATGCACTTCCTTGAGTGTCATGTCTTACCTGTCATAGTTTACTTGATATGATATGTACTTGATGTTTTTTTGTAACACAAATATCCAAGGGCTAGTATGTTATGTTTATGTTTGTTTCTTATGATTTTACTTTATGCACTTCTTTGAGTGTCTTGTCTTGCTTCTTTAGTATTTTAATATGTTTACATCTTTACAACCCCAATGCTTTTATTTTGTTACTTTAAAATTTGAATATGTCATTTTTTTATGAAAATTTGAATATGTCATTCATTTCTTTGTGAACATTTAACTAAGTCATGTCCCTTTAATTATGCAACATTTGAAGTTTCTCCTTGTTTGAGGTCTCCTTGGACCATTATATTTTGACTTGATTTTGAATTATCCTATATATGTGCTTGATTGTTTATATATTATTTATTATTACTATTAATATGTTTCCATGATATATATCATGCATCTTATGGATTTATGTGATCACATTCTATGTGTTTTAATGATATATCTACCTAGACATGTTTCTCCTATATGTTGCATGGTTTATAAAAATATTATATTGTTATATTATCATTTTGAGGAAAGATAAATACTAATTTATAATTCCACTTACCTCAAAATGGGAGGAATATTAGTGGGGGCATGTCATCGAGACATATCTTCCATAGTTTTCATAGTTCACAAATTTAGATATATAGTGGGGGCATGTTATGGAAACATGTTCTCCACATTTGTCAAAGTTCATAGATTTAGATATACAGTGGGGGAATTTTATGGAAACATGTTATACAAACTTATCCCATCTCTCAATTTCATATTTTAGTGGGAGATCTTTTGGAAACATGTTCTTCACACTCATATAATTTCAAATTGGCCAAATTACACAATTATATGATTCAAATACACATTTGAGGTAGAATTAAAAAAAATTATTACCATTTTTATACCCAAGTTTCAAAATGAGACATATATAAGGTTCATATGTTATGTAAAGAGAATATAATTTGTAAATTCAAAATCATATTTATATTTCAAAATAATTCTCTAGACTTTAGCTCACCAGGTTGGATTGTTACAGACTATTATTGAGCCAATCTATTACATTAATTTGTTCACTTTTGGTATGGTTAAGGTGATTAAATAACTCAATATTTCTAATTTTATAGGATTTAATTGATTAAATCATCCATCAAAATTATATTCAACACACATTCATGAGGTTATAAGTATGACTAGGTTGCATGATTGAGCTAATCTCAACTCTCAGGTGGAAACTCACCTTTTCTCTAAAGTTTGAGGAATTTTTTTAACTTTAACCTCTTTATATATACACACTCTTAAAAATTTATATTTCTACTAATCTCAATTTTAATGGTTCATAATGATACATTTTTTCAAATCAAGTTGCCAAAAGGCAAGGTGGTTGCATCGATAAACATGTGTACTCTTAAACCTTTCTCTTTTAATTTCAATCATTTTAATTATTTATATTTTAGATTATATTAATTGATTATAAATTTTAACATGTTATTACTTATAGGTTAGTCATGAACAAAGAACTCAAGTTGGGCTCACTCAAAGGTGTGTTATACACACCTAGGTATGCATTTATTTTTGTTTAAACTAATAATTTCATTAATATATTAGAAGGGGAATATAGACATTAAGTCTGAATTATATATCATCTAAGTCTTTTACACTTGCAAAATACATATCATGGATGTACCTTCAGCTTATATACCTTCCCACTACCAAAAAAGCTCACATATACTATCTCTTTATGTTAAATTGTTTATCTCTTAGTCTAACTAGTGTTATTTTGATGACCTAGGACTTATATCATACTCATATCACTGTAAACATTCTTATCTTTTATATCTATAAGTTTTATATGTATACCTATTTTTTATCTTTTTATACACTTGTGTCCCAGTCAAACACCTATGTTGTCACTAGTGTCCTATTCCAACATGAGTGTTCAGTACCCTAAAGTCATAAAATTTTAAAATAAAACTTATATCTATGGTCAACCTAAATGATTTAATGTGATATATTTCCAAAAGGGATTGGTAGATATGCATGATCAATCCTCCTTTGTTGCTCATGTAGCATAAACCTAATAACTCATAAGGAAACTCACCAAATAGAATTCAATCAACCATTCAAGTGAGCAAAGATTCCATATGTTATCCTATTTCCATTTTTTCCATAGTTAAAAAACATATATAGGTTTAATGTATTGAAGGATCACTCCATGAGTCATACTTTTCAAGTTAAAAGGCAGGTCACTATTCTACTTACTTATCACACTTTGTATCCATATGAACATATAATCTAATGCATAAAGGATAAATACATGAGTATAAGGTCATCTTAAAAATAGTAAAAATGTGAGAAACACCCACTAATATAGGAGTATTTGGTATTATCTTAAAATCATGATCCCATTAACCCATTTTTTCCATAGCTACTATGAAGATGAATAACTAGGGTTTTATATTTGATAAGGAATGACAACCCATAATATAGATCTAAGAACATTAGATCAAAATTGACATATAACCTAGAATCTCCTAGGTGGTTGAATCTAGATCTAGTAAGTATTCTTTATTAGACACATGTATCTAAGCTAGATAAAATCATTGATTCAAGTGTATGAGGAAATAAAGGTAAAATTTCTAAAATCTAATGACTAAATAAGGACACTAATCTAGTCTATTTCTAGCATGTTCCATATTTAGATCCACATACACATAATAAACTAGCTATGTATTATTGTGTTCATTTCATTTTTATATCAATCAATAGTTGTACTTACTATTTTTAGCATATCTTAGTATTTAAAATTATAATATTATTTATCAAAGTTTGTAATTATTTTTCCTACAATATTTCTATTTATTACCCTTGTGCTTATTTATTTATATATTATTAACCCTATACTATATTGATCCATCTCAATTTAGGCTTAAACAATAACATAGTTAATAGACGAGGCTTAAATATGGCCATGTACTTATAGTATATCCTTTTCCCAACATAGAATAAAATTTTGTTTCTATATGTGACACAATTCAAAGGTCATTTCAACCAATTTTCATCCCCATCTAGAATAAAATTAGTTTAATATAAGTTTTCATATCTATTATTCAATTTATTATTTATAGCTCATTTCTAATTCTACAAATTATTATATTTCATATTCAAATTTAAATCAATTTTTAATGGTCTATTTTTTTTTATAGCATTTCATTGTTAAATAAAAATAAACATTAAATATATATCATTATTGGTTACAATAAAGTCATCCTTGTTAATAAAATTTTTCAAATTTATAAATTCAAATTAGATATAAATGCATCCATTAGGTTTTGTAACCAAGATGTTGCTATAAATCCAAGGTTAATAACAAATAATTTATATAGACCACGAATCTAATAACTTTTAGATTTCATATTTATCTAATAAATAAACTATAGTAAAAATATCAACCAAAAAAATTAATTAATCTTCCTTTTTGTACTTAATATATTTAGCATATGCCACTTATCAATCATTACAATTTTGTTCATAATTTTATATGCTTATGTATGCTTGTATGACATAATTATAAATATGGATTATTCTTATAGTTTAATTCATATTAGGGTTTCTAAAACAAAATTAGGGTATAACATATTAGTTAACTTGTACGATTATTAAACCATGTCAAATATTAGGTTTACCTAAGGGTTCAATTCTTATAAGGTTTTATATTTTTTTCTTAAGTTTTTCAATCTAATATATATATATATATATAAACAATAAATATTTTCACCTTTAGCCCTAACCTTTTCAATACTTACATGATTCCATATTATGTCATCCAATAATTATAGTTACCTTATCCATTTAAGATGTTGTGATATATTAATTGGGACATGTATGCATGATCTAGGATGATCTAAACCTATCCTCTTTATCTCAATATATTATGACTCAAATAATATCAATATATAAAGCCTATGATATTTGGATGATTGGGTAACGAAAAATTAATTCCATAGATATAGTATAGAGTAACCTAAAATTCAAATGTCAAGAGGAAATGGGTCTAAATAATAAGCCTATAACACAAGGATTTACCTCTCACTAGACCTCAAAAAATTCAAATGGTTGTAGAGGGTATAAATTAAACTATATGATAGGTTATAATGGTTGTAAATGCATAAGACAAAATGGTCAACAAAATGGAGTTCTATGTAACCTAAAATTACTTATGTAAAGTCTAAGAAATATTACAGTTTCACCATATTATTTTGTATAAATAAATCCTAAATAGAAATACACATACATTCATCCAAAAAGCAACAAGCAATATCTAATGTACTAACTGAAGAAAATAAATAATATAGGGATATACATACTTACTTTGGGGGGACCCATTAATGTTTTAATCTCCGCTTTGGCTTGAGTGGAGATTTTTAAGATAATGTTATAGGTTGAAGACCTCAAATGCTTGGATGAAGACCTAGATATACTCAATTAGGAACTCCCAATGGTTCCTCTTATTGAGATTCATTGACACCACAAGACAAGACTCCTCAAGATAAAGTTATAAGACATTAACTCTCCCAAAAGGTAATTATCACAGAAAATAAATTAAAATTAGAGTGAATGAGTGATACATGATGCATTAGGAATGAAATATTACCCCAACCAACCCTAAAATATAATACGATGGTATCAACTTAGTCAATATAATTTGAATATGTTAGTTGACATATAAAAATATAGACCAAGCCAATATATTAAAAAAAATTACAAAACACACTCAAAACAATATTAGGCTAGATAATATAGTACTAAAATGGTGAAGTAAAAAAAATGGTATCAATTAACTAATACTATAGGATATAGGGAAACTAGAAAATTTGGATAAGAGGTAAATATTAAAGATAGATGGATAGATACTTAAAGGAGGTCAAACTAATAATAATAATAATGGTTTAATCAGGATAGAATATAAAAATATATTAAAAATAAACATAAGGATTTTATAATCCATTCCTAGTGCACCATTTAAATCATGTGATTAGGGATATTGATTCATCAATATTATGCTTCAAGAGAAAGCATCAATAAATGATAGAGTGAAAAATATTATGTGTATATAGATTCTATATAGTGCATAACTAAATTCATTATCTTTCATATAAAATGGATACAATGAATGTTTATTCTTATTTTTATGATGTAAGTATTAATTAATATATTTTAAAAAAATATTATCGTAGCATTCTTCCATTATAACATGATAATCAATATAATCACAATAAACACAATAATCAATATAATTATGAATGCCTAGATATAATTAATCCCAATGAATTTAATGGGTTATAACCTAACTAAGTTAAAGCCTTATCAATATTCCATTAATGAATTTTTCAATATTCCAAAGACATGGGTACAATAGTCAAATTGATCCTAACATATAAGGCCACACACAAAGTTGATCTTGCTACCTCTCATTGACAACAATAATAACCCTTTGCTATTTTCAATTGATCCTTTTGAGTTAGTACTCCAATTTTAGGTGTTAATATTTATACTATTATTACTATTACTAGAGTTACACATATAAAGACATATGTGGCATCCACATAATATTTAAGGGAAACATGAGGCATACAATATATTTCAATACCTATCAATACATAGGTAATATTCACTACTTCTAAGATGAAAATTCATGCTACATCATAAACCTCACCTAATACACATTCCCTTGAATATATTGTTACAAATTTGAATTATAAGGTGTTACAGGTAGAGAAAGATACATTTATGGCCAATCATTTCATGGATTTACATGCATTTTTTAAATTCCATTATTCCTTGAAATATAAACTTATCCTTTACCTACAATTTTTTAGTTCCTAATCTTCCACAATATGAAGGTAAAAATGACCCCTTCAATATTTTGATGCAACATGCTTGGATTATGCATATAATGAAAAAATATTAACCAAGCTATTTCCAAAAATTCTAAGAGATTATGTTTTGAAATGGTTATATGAACTTCCCATCCAGTTAGTAAGAGCACTCAAACTTTTATCAGTTTAATTTATAATGCATTTCATAATCAACATTTATGAGAAATAATATTATGCAAAAATTACTAAAATTAAAAAGGGTCCAACAAGACAATCAATGACTATATAATTTGATACTAGAATATGCTTGCTAAGATGAATAATATTATGGTTGATAATTAGTTGTTAAAACATATTGAAGTAAAGATTTCTTTCAACACTCAATGAGTCAAATATCTCTAAGAGATTCAAATCCTTTGATGAGCTATACCACATAATAATGGAAAAATAAGTTAATGTCATATGATTTAAATAAATGGAGTATACACTTACTCCTATAGATCATTTATAATGAAATTTCAAATCATACCAAGTTATAATATTAAACCAACAACAATAATAGGGCAAATAATATATTCAATGTAACATCACAACCTAAAAATTGACTACAATTGACAAGTCCACTAAAGAGGAAAATTTCCATACTTACTAGAAGAACAATGGCTAAGGAAGGGGGGGGGGGGGGGTGAATCAGTCTTCAAAATATTAATTTAATTTAACTTAACAATCAAGAGCCATTCAAACAAGTATATAGATTTAGAAAGCATAAGCAACCATACAAGAGCATGAAATAAGATAACACATCATATATGTGGTAAACCCTCAAGGGGAATAAAAACCACTAATATTTTGAAATTTAATATAGTAATATAAGACAAAAACCATGATTTATTGAATTAATAACTCCACATGGAACACCAACCTCAACTAGCTAATCACCCACTTGATTAGGCTTTAGCAAATACCCACTTTCAAGGAGGCACCAAACCCATAAATGACTCAAAACCAACTCAACCACATAATTTATTTGATCATATTATAAAAACAATGTCTATCAACTAACAGATGATGACCACCTCTTCAACTCTTCACTTGTATCCCTCTCAAACTGCCTTCTACGCCTCTTCACTCAACTAGGTCTCTTCAATATGGATTAGGTCCTATGACCTTGAACTTCATACTCATACCTCATATTATATATTTATGATAGTTAATATACACCCCTTATATGGTCTACATGACCTCCTTCTACTCCTTAATCTTCTGTGTCATTTTCTTCCTCTAAGTATACATAAATAGGACTAAAATTGCCTTGTATTTATATAAACCTCTTGCTTATATTACTCTTGGTCATCCATACATACTTTCACACTTGGTTTATAATTTTCATAATTATTATAACACGTTTCATACATACATAAATCATTACAATAGGTCATCCATAATCAAAATATCGAAACCTCTTTTAGGCCTTAAGGAGACCTAATTTAATTACGCCTTCATTAGTATATGTGGATTTTTAAGCATATCATATGTGGAGTTTTACTATGATATTAAAAATTCATATTAAAATATAATATACCCATAATAATATCATATAATTTCCATGAATTTTTTAGTTCCAACCACCACTTAAAGCACACCATTAGTATTGTTCACAATTAGGCCTTCTCATACCCAAGAATATGTCTTGAACTATTGAAGATTAAACATTAATTAGATAAACAATAATGGAAATAAATCATATATAAATAAAATTCATGGCCTTAAAAAAATCACCATGTGATGTATACTTCACAACTCAAGGTAAAATGAATCAAACACTTCTTTGTAAATAGCCCACTTAGAACTGCCAGAACACTCCAAACCCCAGTCATGAATAATTTGATCTTGACCACCTAAAATAATAATTAAAATTAATAATTATACTTTAAAAATATCCTTTATATATATATATATATAGCACTATAAAATACAAAAATCACAATGTCTAATGTCAAATATTGGTCTTACAAACCAATCTTTTGACCAACCAGAACTAGACAAACTATTTTAGATTCAACATTTCAACCACTTTAAATGACTTAAAATATTTAAAAAATAATGATAAGTACTTTAAATTAATAAAAAACAACACAATATGAATTATATATCTCAACTCAGGGCCTAAATCCTTGAACCCATCACTGCAACTTACTTACCCAGAACTAACAATTTATCTTAAATCATAGTCATGATACTTCAGACCTTCAACACCTATGTAGACATATTAAATGACTTATTATGCATTTTAATTAGCTTATTATATTATTATTATAATAATATATATAAATATACTATGTTTAATGGTAATATTAGTCTTATAGATCAATCTCATAACCTAACTGTACACAGGCCTCACTGATCCAGATAAGTCAACTTGTGAGAAACTTTTTCACTATTACCACAGAAATCTAAAACATATATAAAACATTATAATTTATTAAAATTAATAAAAAAAACATCTCCATGCACTTATTTTCATCATTATTTCATGGTAACGCATCCCTAATCATCTTCTCATTGCTACTTGGATTTCTCACTATTTTCATCATTAGGCATGTTAGTGACTGGCTAAATTAGATGACCATTTTATCACACTTATGGTTTATAAACTATCCAAAAACCTTAATTTACATTAAAAATGAGTCTTAAACTTCATCCTTAATCCATTTTCATATTTTAACTTGGTTAACTTTTATTTCTACCATAAATATATGAGAAATGTGCACTTTCCAGTAGGGTCTACTCACACACCTGACAACTCAATCAAACTTGGAGGTTCTTGGGATAGTTTAACACAACCTAAAATATATTTTATATTAATTTGAGACCATTTTAGGCTATTTTGAAAGAGATATTTCACATCAGGTCCTTGTTAGGGTTTTAGAGAGGTTTAACATAGGTTTTGGTGTTAACAATTATTCATAAAGGATTTAGCCTTAAATACAAAACCAATGAGTGTAGTTATTATCTAGGACCTTTCCAAATCTCTCCTTAATATCTCAGGTTCCCATGCAAAGGTTACACGTGCCAATGAACACCTAAAAGTCCTTCAAGAGTTTGCATTCCTTCATTCTATGTACTCAAGAGACCTCAATATTAGCATATTATTGTATTAGCTTAGGATATTTGAGAAGGTATATTCCCTATGATTATGGTTATAATTTTTTTAACCACTTAGGTAGGTATGTTTCATGTTCCTATCTATTATATGCTACCTAATGTATTTAGTTCCACCCACCTCTTTATTTTTTGGGTGTTCCTTTAATCACTATATAATAGGTTTCCTATGTATTATTTTATACACTTGTAAGATTATTAATTAATTTATTCATCTATTTATAAAATATAATATGGTACCAAAGCTTGTGGTTTAATAATATTTAGAGGAAACTTGTGAAGCAAGAGAGGATGGTCTTGTCAGAGAGAAGCATGAAGCACCTAGTGGAGTGCCATAAGAGGAAGAATTTTCTAGAGGTATAATCATAAGGGGTAAATCAGTGAGCCTAAATAATCCAACATATATTTCAATAAATTTCAAATTCTTAATAAATTACCATAATTATTCATTAAGCACATACGTCATTCATATAAATGAATAAGAGACACAATGCAAGATCAATCACATAACACATGACATATGTGGGAAACCATCTTGGGGTTGAAAAACCATTGGAACATGTAATCAGAATGCTATCCTACAATATAAATAACTAATTTAGAACAATTGAAACTTATCGAGGAAATACCATCCCTTATTTAGTGAGACTACAATCCTATAAGGTGTTATCACACTTATTTAGCTGAACTACCACAACAACTAGACTTTTGTCAAGTTACATATTGCAAGGAGGATACATCCCCTTAGATGTTGAGAAGACACAAAAACACCTATGAATAAAAAGTCTCATGAACATTGATTTCTTACCAATCTAGTGGATACACAAAGTATATTATCTCTCTTCAACTCTACAAACTCAATGCATCCAAAGCCACCTTTTGGATCACCCTAGACCCCTTCACTCATCCTCAATATATAAAATAACTATTATGAAATTAGAAACATGAGCCATAAGTCATACACATATTCCTTAATATAATATATTCATCAACTCTTCTACTGGGCATTCTACCTCTCCTTTGTTCCATAAAACACACACAAGCCTCTCTCAAATCTCTCACTAGTCTTCCACACAACTAGAAACCATAACATTTTGTTTCACTATTTATATAGCATTCATATATTATCAAGTATAAAATTATGGTGTAAAATAACACATTCCTTCACCCTTAATGCATCTTACATAGGTCATACTTAAGCATAACACTATTTTAAATAAGCCTAAGTCACCTTTAGGTCCTATAGAGACCCATTCAAATATTCAACACTTATTTGAGAAAATTAAGAGAAAAATAACACTTAAAAATGTATATACCCATTTAAAATTAACCCTTTGACATCTTCAAATTATCATAATCAACTTTTCTCTCTATTGTGTATGCTCAAACAACTCAAACGTTGACCTCATGTACAGGAACAACATTAATGAAGATAGTCAACTTATTAAGCATTGATAATACTCAAGATAGATTTATAAAACATTTATAATACACATATATCATAATTTTTTAGTATAAAACACTTTCCATTATCTAATACATCATGAAACATCAAAACAACATCAACACAAGCTTAGTTACCTTTCTCAGGTTACTTGCAGAGCATACACGAACTCACAGTCAACTTTGAACTTTCATAACTTTGATTTTTCTCACTTTAAAATATGAATATTTATATTTATATATGAAAATTGGATTAATATACAGATTTTATTTTTACACCATGTTCAAATTATGCACAGATCAAAAGTTATGGCATAAAACTTGAGCACTGGTTTTTCCTTTGCAAATTTGTATATTTAAATCCAAATGATCATAGTTAAACATTGAGCACAATGCTTGCATCTCATTTCCTCACTAATAAAATTAAATACACACCATCAATATTATTTTAAGTAAATCAACCTTTACCTTATAATGCTCATTTTTGGCTCTTCATCTTGACTATTTGACTTAATGTGCTTCATCGATCTCCTATATGTAGCTCAATATTTATCTTTGTTTGAAATTAAAATCAAACACTTCTACACATATAAATACTTCAAAACATATTTTAATTAACATGATCCATTTATCCTTTTGTAATGAAAATTTTAAGCATTGAACAATTTGACCCATTTGACTTGCTATGCACCATAGATCTAAATGTACAAACTCCTTGAATCATTGATCCTTGAATGAAGCTAGATATTTATCTCTACTAAAAATTAAGAATAAAACACTTATCCTTATCTAAAAACATCCTAACATATTTTATTAACTCAATCCATTGATCTTTATTGAAATTTACCTTGTGAAAATTTGAGTAAGTATGGGAGCCTTGCTTATATGCCTAGAAGGCCAAATTCGCACAGTCATATCTTTTGATTATCTCACTTGAAAGTTTTCAAATTTGGGCCATATGATATAATAATATAGGATAATCCAAACATATAACAATTTTATACTATAATCCTCACATGTGTGATATATAACATTAAAATTCTTCCTCAGATTTATCAATTTATAGAGCTAACTATGTCAAGAATTATCTAGAAAGACCAACTTTGCACATGTATATATTTTTTCATGCTTCAAAACTTGACCTAAAAGATAGAAAAAGTTAAATAGGCACAAAAAATGACAAAACCATATGATCACATTATCTTTAAATTTAAACACATGAGAGATATGACACCATCAAAATGCCTACAACTTTTATTACCACATTAAAAATTTGGCTAGGTATGGGAAAACACTGTCAAAATGCTTGAGATCTAAAATTTGTACTTGCATATATTTTAACAAAATTCAGTGCATGATTTAAAATTTATCACATAATATATAGGTATAAATTTTATCACAACCATATTTTTAACTCCCCTTGACTCATCCACACATGGAAATGGTGAAGTCATCAAACTACCTACTCAAATTTTCTTCCACTAGACCCAAAATGTCTAGATGAAGAAAATGATAAACCAAATGATATCCACTCATGAAAAAAAGTATTCAAAGATTATAAAACATATTAGGGACATATTTCACATGCTCAATAATCCATACTCATCCTTAAACATCTCAAACCATGCAAACTCTTAAGATCAACCAAGCCTTATCCAAGCATACTAGGACAAACATATTCCACACTTTCTCATTGTCACTTAGACTATCAAGGCACTTCATCCACTCTCTTGGACACATCCATGGTATCATTGAAAATTCTTCAAAAATCTTCCATTTTTTCATTGATGTCAACAATCATCATATAACAAAATACAACTCACCTTTGTTCTCTCTCTTTAAGCACACTCATAATAGGAGCTTTATCCCCCTTTGACATAATTAAAAAGTGGGAACCAAATAATATTGAGGACCTAAGAAGACTACCAATATGATAGGACCACATTATGAATAAGATGCAAACTCCCCCTTACATTTAGCCTACGTCTTCTTGCCTTGACAAACTTCCTCTTGCTCTATGACAACACTCCCTTCAACCAAGCATTAAAGTCAATGAAGAAAGAACACAAAAAATATTGAAAACTGATGTAAATCACCAAGAAACATCAGAGAGGGACTCACCCTAATATTTATGATCTATTACACATCTTGATCATCTTCAGATCTCCACACATCATGAAGAACCACAATACATACTTACTAACCTTCTCTCTTGAGCCACCTCAAGGATCACCAATAAAATTTCATGCCACTCATTAAATAAAAAAAATTATATCAAACAACATTATAACTTACTTGAAATAAACATACCTTGATCTTTTAGATAAATTGAGAAAAAAACACTCTTCTTCAAACTAGGCATATCTAGTCTCCTTGTAGCCCTACTTAGAACTTACAGAGCCAACAAATTTTAGAAGACACACATTAAAGAACTGAAAATTTATATCTATATCACTCTCATATTCCACCTCAATCACACAAATTTTCATCACCAAGATCATCCTTTGCAACATACTTCCTTCACAAACCTAGTAGCTAATTAGCCTTCCATTTTAATAAAAACTTGAATAAATTGAGAACCATAAAGCTTTAAATCTCTATTAATATTTATTTTAAAACCCATTTTTCCCATTCAAACTATTGATAATCCCTTGATGTCAATTCATAGGGAAAACTACTTTTCAATTAGAGCTCAAAACTCTAGAAACTTAAAACAAACAAGGTCAACAAACCTCCTTATGGTCAATGAACACCTCTAAAAATTCATTCAAACTTAGATAAATCCATGACACACTTCTAGAGGAAGATTTGAGTCTCCATACCTATAGGAACATAGACTTATTATAACCCAATTTAGGACCTACATACTCTTAAGCACAAACTGGGAAACCTGAGAGCAAACAAAAATCTCTAATTTGATTTTAATATACCTTCATATCACAAAACCACCTAGAACACATTAAAAATAAGTGAACATAACTTTTCAAGCACCAAACACTTCTTAAATTTACATCAAAATAATTATTCCATCTATAAATACCCATTTTTATCTTGTATTATAGCTCATTCAAAAATCTCTTGAACAAGCTCATGATCTTGTTGTTCCCCCTTAACCAAAGACCTTCTCTAAGTGGAATTATCATATTTAGATAATAAACTTTCTTCTCTACAAGAAAATATGTCTCCTAAGAATCATATGAAAAGACACCCCATTAACAATGTCCTAGAATAATGTGAAACTATGATTTACCCACAACTCCTCATATTCCTTCTCCTTCTTGGTCATCTTATAGTTGCAGTTCTTCATTTTGTTAAGCATAAGAGAAAAAACATGCTCAACAATTACAGCATTTTCCTTTTATTCTAGAATTGGATTGATAATACATGGATACAACAAAGATTCATGACATATTTTTTCATCTAAAGAATCCACCTTGTAGTTTGGAACCTCATTACTAGGCATATACCATTGATGTTCTTTACTTGATACATGTTCATCAGTGGTAGGATGTTCACTTGGATCCATACAAAACTCAAAACTAGCCTCAACTACTATCTTGGTATTTTCCTTGAGCTTGATCTCTTTATTCTCAATATGAGTAGAAAATGAACCTCTTTAAACTATTCAACTTTTTTATCTTTCACCACCATAGTTAAAAAATTACTTAGACCTACTGACTCATCATGACTTGCACTTTTCACCATTGGATTTCATGTGTTAACTTTCCTTCTTTCTTACACTCTAGGAGCCTGATTAAAATCATTTTGACTTGATGGTGTTTGTTTACAGAATCTAACAATGTGACCTCTCTGTTGACACTTGAAGCACACTATACATTTTAAAAGAAACGTATCTTAAATTACCTTATTTGGACAAAAAATTTCAATGTGTCTTATGTCATGAAAAATGAAACAACCTCCTCTTTTTGAAGAGGACTCACCTTATCTAACCTTATGTGGAAAATGGTCTGCAAAGTGTCTCACAATAAGAAAATTAAATAAATTAACTCTATTCACACCCTTTGACTGATTACCCCCATCATTGTTCTATGCAAACTCATTTCTAATAGGTCTCTTGCATTATCTAGATTTATACCCAAATTTATTACATGTGAAACAGTAACCATTGAAACTTGCATACCTTATGGCATTTGACTATTTGATCTGAATTATATACATTCTGCTAGTACCTTCATTCTTTGTCTGATGATTTGTCTTCAAAGAACGATCCACATTTCTCTTATTGATATTCATGTCAAATTGAGTAGAAACTTTGGGATCTTCATTAAAACCTAATATATATCTATCACTATCTAATTTTTGACTCTTTAGAAGATCCTCTAGATCATTAGAACTTTTATCAAACTTGACAAATGATTTTACCTTGCTTATAGATTTCTCTAACTCATATTTTAAAGACAATCTAAAAAACATAACTTAAGCATTCTTCTTTGGCTCTTAGACTTTCAAACATAGATTCCAACTTAGAATTAGGAAATATGACATCACCTTCATGCTCCCTAGAGTGTTTAACCAATCTTGCCTCAAACACAATGAAATTCTCCTCATAGTCTTTGATTTTAGATTTCATCTTATTATTGATTTTCTTTTCAATCTTAAATTTTTCAAGATCATTCATCAATATAGTATCAAAATTCACCTGATCTTCATCATCATCTGAATCACTTCAAGTAGACACCTTTTGATGTGAGCAACTTCCTTTCTCAATGATGAACATGGCTTCATCTTCAATAGGACCATCATCTTCATGATCATATTCTAAGTCACTATCTTCATTCTCATCTGATGAGCTACAATCTTCTTTGGTGTAAAGAATCTTTTTGTTCTTAAAGGAATTATCTTGTTGTTATACTTTCTGAATCCTTTTGTCATGTATGTCTTTTTGTCTTCATCTTGGCTTTCACCATGCTCTTCATCACCATTATTCTCATGATTATGAGGGAAATTATGAGCAAAATTTCCTATCTCTCCATAGTTTTGTTTTAATATTTTTGGTAATCTAATGTTTAGATCATAAATAATAAGGGTCTAAAATAATAGAAAAAATATAATTTAATATAAAAATATAGATTTTAACTAATAATTATATAAGATAAAATGAAATTAACTTAGCTAGATTCAAGCTAAAATAGAAGATTCTGAGTCTAGAATTTGAGGTGTGATATTGGGACATTAGTAGAAATTTGGATCTTGCTTCTATTTTTTGATTGGATAGGAGCACCAAAAACATGACACCCTAGTTTTTGATGCTATATTCCTCCCTAGTGCTATTGTCCTGAGGGTAAATTATTTTTGGGTTGTATTCATATATTCAATATGAGCTTGCTTACTAAATTTTAGGGGTTGAAATTCACCAAATTTCATTTTAGGTCTATTTCAATATTCAATACTTGTATTCATCTACATACATGCAAATAATGAATACATCAAAATTAAAAGAGGGAAAAATTGGGCTAGTGGAAGAATGATCACATAATAAAGAACCCCTACTATTTTGATTATTTCCTACATTAACCCTCAATCTAGGGTCTCAGATATAATGTAGTTATCCCTTAGGGAACACGCATGATAGATGCAAGAATGAATTTTTCCTAGGCCCTTCTTTGATCAAGCATGCAAGTCAATGTGTGATGCAGAGAAGCTGATTTATACTATTGATTGATTTTTATTATGTCTGATGTGCTAAAGTAGTAAGTGATAGATATAAAATGATTTATGTAGTCCTTTATATAAGAGACTCATTATTTGAATTTGAGAGTTTTATTAACATTTGGTCGACATTATAAAACTTAAGAATGAAGCAAAGAAAAGGGTTAGACTCATCTAGTGGTAAAAAGTGTTTGTTGGAGTAAAATTTGCACTTGGACAATAATACCAGAAAATAGACACCTTAGGTTTCAATGTTGTAGTCCTATTTGGGTACTATTGTCCAAAGTGTCTGGGGCCTAGGGGATGGAATAACCCTAAAAAGAGTGACCTAAGATAGTAAGGGTTAATTTTGTAAAGTTAAAAATGACTAGGAATGGTCAAAGAGGTGTCTAGGGTATAAAATAAGACCAAGGTAAATCAGACAAAAAGATATGGCTAGATGCAAATAAGACTCATATTCTCTGGTTAGAATCTTCTATGAAAGGACTGTGAAAAGACATGATGTGTGATTAATTGACCAATTTAGGGTGTATACATTTTCCCCTTTTTTAATATAGTGATGTAATGAAATGAAGTACTAGAGTAAAAGAAAGAAAGAAGATGCATACCTAAAATTACCTGTATGGAGATAAGTGTACTAAAAAAATGATCCAACTTCCTAGCTAGGGAAGTGGATGGAGAACTGAATAGTGATTGGAGAAATAAGGAATCCTTATAATAGATGCCACCTATACTAATCTAAATAATACCTAGAGAAAGAAGGAAAACCTATGATAGATGCCCTCTATACTAAATTTGAATGATGCTTGGATAAAGAAGGAATCCCTATAATAGATGTCCGCTATATTGAATCTAAATGAGAAATGAGAAATGCTCATAGATCCAAAACTAATCTCTACCCTCTATCCCACATAAAATCATGTAGTCTAGAATGTGTGTATATAATTTATATACTATAAAGAGTAAGATAGATCATTCCCTCACTATTAATAATATGAACTAGAAATGAGAAGTGATTGGAGGTCCAAAATCAATGTTTTCCCTCTATCTTATACAAACTCTTAGGTATGAGTAATGCTATGGACCAACCATTGTAGATGATCATACGGTCCAACCTGGTGACGACCTAGGTATCCTTGGGTGTATTATAAAAACTTTGGTAAATGTGTAAGAATAAATTTGCTTGTCTTGCCATTCCATTTTGTATAATCATAGATGCTGAAGAACATGATCATCTATGTCATACCCCTAAATCTAGTATGTGAATGATATGTCTAAATAGTCTAGAAGTCTGTATAAACACATGTTCCATGATATATCATGACATCTCCCATGTGAAAATTTAGAGATAAAAATAGTGTGCTCTACACTATGCCTATAATATGTTATTTGGTCATGTAACTATGTGATGTTGTATGGAGTTATATGTATGAGATATGTAGTAATGTACATGCCCCTAAATTTGGTATTTGGTCTAAATATATATCAAATTCACTATGAATCCATATGATCTTAAGCACTATATTTGAATAATGTGTATTTTTAAATTGAAGGTGTATCCCTATGAATCTCCTAAGTAATGCTGAGTGACCCAATGTAATCTAAATCACTGTATAACTTTGACCAATCTAAGCTGATTAATGTTGATAATCTATATTTTGGATGTGCAATAACCATGGTGTATCTATCTATAGGATTTTTTAATTATACTAGGTAATTTTTATAGGTATTAGGAATTGCCACATTTTGAGGAGAGGAACAACATCTTTGATAGATGAGGTTGAGCCAAAAGGGGAGACTAGTGGCATATGAATAAGAACTAGGTTGGTATGTATTGAATAAATTGATAGTCTATTTGTTTGATTCATGAGAGTTAAATTACTAGGATTGAAAAGTGTATTTAATTTTTTAGGATCAAAGCTTATGTGTGGGTATAATATAGATTATAAACATTCATGTCATGGTAGGCAAATGAGGTGGTAGTAGACTGAATGGATTGAACATTTGATTGACTTAGTTGGGTTATTTGAGTAAGTTTTTCATTGGTAGGTACCAATTTATATGTTAGGGTATAAAATGGTTATAGGGATGTGCGTATGCCATATTAGTCAAATGATGTAGTGAGAGAGAAAGGGTTGTGTGATGTTGAAGGTATCATTGTCATAATTCTATGGAACCAAATAGTTTGTAAAATGGAGCTACAAGGCTCTAGTGATGGGAAAAATAGTTCTTTGCTTTTGAATATAAAAGTTAGTTAATATAGGAATTTTTATTGACTTTGGGTTCATTTGTGTAGTGACTATTTTGATATATTGGAGCTCTAGAGTGAAAAAATCCTAGGATATGAGCACCTTACACAACTCATTTTTACTAGTTGGCATCTTAGATTCAGGGCAATGAAGAGATTAGCCTGGTGAGTAAGCTAAACACTTGATTCTTACCTATTTAGAAGGCCATTTTGGATATT
This sequence comes from Torreya grandis, assembly GCA_037957365.1. Lineage (NCBI taxonomy): Eukaryota > Viridiplantae > Streptophyta > Pinopsida > Cupressales > Taxaceae > Torreya > Torreya grandis. Next base: position 771,840 of record JARHVA010006508.1, on the reverse strand, counting down.
TTTGAGCTATTTTAAGTTGTCTAGGAATGTTTTTACTAGTTCCAGTGCTACTATCTGAGAGTTAGCACTACTATCAAGGATACAACACTATTTTCCAAGTTCAAGTGCTATAGTTCAGTGCTAGTGTCCATCTATAGTGCTATTGTCGATTATGGATGATTTTTTAAATTTTGAAGTTGTTTCTACTTTTGTACTTCTTAGCTATTTTATCTAGCATGGGTGTCTAACATATAGTCTATTTTCTAGTGTTTTCAAGGTGAGGTGTAAATGTGAGAGTTCTACAAAGGTCAAGTGATGAAGACACTGAGGATGCTACCATTTTCTATTAATGAGTGTGTTGTTATGGATAGGATGGGGTTAGGTCATTTATGTGACTTGGGCATGATACAATGGGATAGGTACTTGATTACAACCTTATGTGAGAAGTGGAATGCTGATACCTATATATTATGGCTTCTTATTAGAGAGATCACTATTACTTTGGAGGATGTATACCATATTTTACATTTTTTGATTAGTGGGTGATGAGTAACACTATAAGATGACATGGGTGTTGATGTTATTGATCATGCATCTTTGTATTTTGTTGGTCTGCATTCAGTTAGACATTAAAGATGTATTGATAGTGATATATTACTATTAGTTATTATGTACTTGAGTGTTCTACACCTATAAAAGTGGTTAGCTATATTGTGGGATTTTTTATTATAGTGGATGGTAGTGGAGTGTCTATTGATTATAGGATGCATAGGGTGTTTCATAGCATTGAGATGTATGGTATTGTGTTCTCATGGGGTAAGACTATGCTTTGCCATTTATACAAAGATTTATATAGATTTACATAGGAGGAATTTAGTGGTGGTGTGGGTGTGGCCACTTTATTACATTGTTGGCATTATGAGCACATAGTAGTTGTGCAATATAATGGATTATTGAGGGTGAGTTAGGCATATCCATATCTATTTGGTGAGTGATGGATGAGTGATTTGGCTATTTGATCTCCTAGGATAGATCACTATAGGAGGATTATAGATATATTGGTGGCCTAAGATATCATATAAAGGCTATATAGAGGAATATTTGGATGTCCTGAGGATGGAAACTATAGTACATGAGGTTCAGTTATTGGTTACATGATCATTGGGCTAGAGTATATGAGTGATTTTAGTATGAGCACATGACTAGTTAGTTTGAAGTTCAATCATATGTTCTTCCTATAGCATGGGTATGTTTGAGGAGTGCACAATCACTAGCAAGAGTAGGGGATCTTGTAAAACCTATTGAGGCTAAGTTATCACCATTACCTTTAGATATGCAAGATTCAGTTATAGATATTCTTGATGTAGATGATGTTGGATGTACTGAGGCATATACTACATTATGGGTGAGGTATAGTTGTGCTCCATTATATCCTATAGATGGAGTGGATGTTCTTATGTATGAGGAGCTTGAGCTGATCTAGATGATGGGAGGTAATCAATGATTGGATTTGAATTGTACCTATGTTTGTGCTTTACTTTAGATTTAAAAGTATATATATATATAATGTCCTATTGTACTTATTATGTATGCAAGTGAGGTGGGAGGTGCACAAGATGAGGCACTTTCCAGGGTGGGGATGGAAGATGATGATTTCTAAGAGACCATCATTGAGTCAACACTTTAAGAGCTCATGCAACATGTTCTTGATGATGCAGTGGAGGAGGGTTTGATAAAACAAGTGATGGTTATGGATAGCATGTAAGCTCATTTGTTTGATAGAATTTTTATAGCTATAGTTGCATATGCTAGGGTTGTAGGAGAGAGAGATGAGCTTAGAGCTAAGTTGGATAAGCATAAGATGCCTCTACCTGATTGAGGCATGGTGAGCGTGAAGATTATGGATGAATATATGGATATTTAGTGGTGATATACAGACTTGTGTAAGGAGTGTGGTTAGATGTTGGAGTAGGATAGTCAATGGAAGAGGCACTTGGGAGTTTGAGGAGGTGTAGGGTCATCGTGTGTTACATAGGATTAAGGGGACTAGTGTGTGTGTGTGTGTGTGTGTGTGTGTGTGTGTGTGTGTGTGTGTATAAATAGGTTTTCAAATACATATCCACTATATCAAAAACAATGAATCATGAATGGGCATCATGCCTTCACTCTTAGTCTCCCTCTCTCCTCTAATACTATTCCCTTTAATCCTATCTAACACTCGATGATGCTACACCTCCTCAAGCTCCCAAGTGCCTCTTCCACTAACTATCCTACTCCAACATCTGACAACACTCCTTACACAAGTCTACATATCACCACTAAATATCCATAGAGTCATCCAAAATCTTCATACTCACCATGCCTCAATCAGGTGGATAGGAATTTGAGGAGGTGTAGGGTCATAGAGTGTTAGATAGGATTAAGGGGACTAGTACTGGAGGAGAGAGGGAGACTGAGAGTGAAGGCATGATGCCCATTCATGATTGATTATTTTTGATATAGTGTATATGTATTTGAAAACTTAGTTATATATATATATATATATATATATAACTAGGTTTGATTTTGGTTTTACTCATATTCAGGTTATGGAATCTGGAATATGTTGGTATATTGATTGTAAGTGGTTGATTTAGAAATATTTGATTTGGTATTAATTTTAAATTTGCATGTGCTTGGTAAAATATTATATGGGATCTGTGGTTTAATTATGTTGATATGTTTAGAGGTGTTGTTTTAGGTTTTGATTTGTGATTACATATAAGCAAATATTTATTAGTTTTTGTAATTTTGTATATTGTTTGGATAAACTAAGCTATGTCTAACATTTGGAAATTATTTAGATAAGTTGATTGGGTTTAATAGTGGTAAAATAGGATTTTTTAACATCTAGACTTTGATAGGCTTCTTTGAGATTGGTAACTCATTTGAATGAGTTGATTGGGTTTTATATTGGTAAAGCATTTGGATAGATTGAGTTAGTAAGATCTGGATTTTGACAGGCTGGTATTTAGATAGGATAGTTGTTGGGAATTAGGAATGTTAGTTTTTAGTAGGGGATTTAAGATAGCACTATACCAACATTATATATTTCTAAATCAACCACTTACAACCAATATACCAACATATTCTAGATTCCATAATATGAATATGAGTAAAACTAAAATTAACCCTGGATATATATGTCTGTGTGTGTGTGTGTGTGTGTGTGTGTGTGTGTGTGTGTGTGTGTGTGTGTGTGTGTGTGTGTGTGTGTGTGTGTGTGTGTGTGTGTGTGTGTGTATGTATATGTATATATATATACACATATAGATATATGTATGTATGTATATATACATGTGTATATATATGTATATATGTATATATATATATATCTATATATCTATATATATGTATGTATGTATATGTGTATATATATATATATATATATGTATATGTATATGTGTGTGTGTGTGTGTGTATACACATATGTGTGTGTGTGTGTTGGTATATTGATTGTAAGTGGTTTATTTAGAAATATACAATGTTGGTATAGTGCTATCTTACATCCCCTACTAACAAATAAAATTCATAATTCCCAAAAAACTATCCTATCTAAATACGAGCCTATCAAAATCATGATCTTACCAACTCAATCTATCCAAACACTACCAATATAAAACCCAATCAAATCATTCGAATGAGTTACCAATCTCAAAGAAGCCTATCAAATTCTAGATCTTACCAAATCCTTTTTTACCACTATTAAACCCAATCAGCTTATCTAAATAATTTCCAAATGTTAGACTGAGCTCAATTTATCTAAACAATTTACAAAATTATAAAAACTAACTATTTTTTTCTTACATATAATCACAAATCAAAACCTAAAAAAACACCTCCAAACATATCAAAATAATTAAACCACATATCCCATATAATATTTTGCCAAGCACATGCAAATTTAATATCAATACCAGATCAACTATTTCTAAATCAACTACTTATAATCAATATACCAACATATTCCAGATTCCATAACATGAATATGAGTAAAACCAAAATCAAACTTGATTCACATATTCTAGATTCCATAACATGAATATGAGTAAAAGCAAAATCAAACTTGGTTACACACACACACACACACACACACACACACACACACACACACACACACACACACACACACACACACACACACACACTAGGTTTGATTTTGGTTTTACTCATATTCATGTTATGAAATATGGAATATGTTGGTATATTGATTGTAAGTGGTTGACTTAGAAATAGTTGATCTGGTATTGATTTTAAATTTGCATGTGCTTGGTAAAATATTATATCAGATATGTGGTTTAACTATTTTGATTTGTTTAGAGGTGTTGTTTTAGGTTTTGATTTCTGATTATATGTAAGCAAAAATGTGTTTGTTTTTGTAATTTTTTAAATTATTTGGATAAACTAAATTGGGTCTAACATTTTGAAATTATTTAGATAAGTTGATTGGGTTTAATAGTGGTAAAATAAGATTTTGTAAGATCTAGAATTTGATAGGCTTTTTTGAGATTGGTAACTCATTCGAATGAGTTGATTGGGTTTTATATTGGTAAAAAGTTTGGATAGATTGAGTTGGTACGATCTGGATTTTGATAGGCTGGTATTTGGATAGGATAGTTGTTGGGAATTAGGAATGTTAGTTGTTAGTAGGGAATGCAAGATAGCACTATGTGTGTATTACTTCCCCAAGAGTGGCTCAAGAATATAAATGGTAGCTAGACCTTTGGCTCCATCATTACTGAGCTAAGTGAAGCTTATGAACTAAGACTAGTATGACTATTCATTTGTATTATTCTATGTTGTATCACTATCTAAACCCTATTAGCCAACTAAACAAGTCCCCATACTACTCATGCTTTGTAAGAATGTGATATGTATTTCATGTTGTCTTCTATGTGATAACTATCATTTTGTGTGAATATTCTACAAAATTTAACTTGATTGGTTGTGCAACTAAAACTAGATGTTGTAGAAGAAGCTCATCTATTCATAATCATAGTGGATTACTTATGAAATAACACCCTATGCCCTCTTTTATGATGCATATGACTGAATAATATATTGATATGAAACTATAACATGTGATGGGGGTTCATCTAATCTTAATCATAGTGGGTTGCTATGTGAGATAGGACCCTAAAACTCTACCCATAGTGAATAATTCTCATGATTGGTACTCTGTTATTGTTCATGTGACTTTGTTGGATATATATATATGGAACTGCACTATATATTCCACAGACTATGTTGATATATGTAGATTGTTTTTACTATAATATTTTCCAAACCTTTTGAGTAGTTAGAATAGGATATCTCTTGTGAGATTATGTTTTAAAGCGTGCATTAAGCTCATGATTAGTGACTAATCATTCTTATAAAAGAATGTCCTAGGATGACTTAATCATGGAGGAATGAGGTATATGGTTCCATAATGGAGGATATCTATTTTCCCCCTATGTGAATGCTATGATACCGTTATCAACACATCTAGTAATGCAATCTTTGAGTCCAAAATAGTCATTATCTCTATGTCCATATATATGATGATAGTTGAAAAATGGCTGATGTGGTTGTCTATGTAAGAGATGTGGATCTTGTTGGTGAATAAAAGGTAATGTGATTAACCTCCTATATATTAGTGTTAATAAACTAATAGATGAACTATCTCACTCTGAGTCAAATTATAGTAATGCTTTACTATTATTCTTTATAGTACATACTATAGGTTGTGTTATGAAATTGGGTCTTTGTTCTTAACTGGTTATGTTTTTAGTTGTGGTATCCTATCTTATCTAGGACATGGTGGATTCTAATTTCTAGGAGATATATCTAAAGATGCTATTAAGAAGAAAAGAGTGATCAAGTTAATTGAATATGCCTCAATCAATACCAATTTATTTTCTAAAGATAGAAATATATAACACAAATGTCTAAAATAAGACTCTATCTAATATAACATATGCTCAAGGAGATGTTAATGAAGTCCCTTGATAAATATATTCTAAATCTCTAGATCTGTTGGTTTGTATATCAATCTTAACATGTGATCCTTGAATCTTAAGATATACTCACTGAATGGATATGAAGTATTTTGATGTAGTGTGGCAAGTTTCTCATATGTAACATGAGGGATCATGTTTACGATGTAATATATAAGAAATAATTCCTCTAATTCATCATATTTGTGTAATGAACCAATGGGGAGTAAATGAAAGAACCAATTCTATGTTTCTCCCACTAATGTTTTTTGGAATAACTTGAGTAGAATTAATGAGCTCGCATGAGATGGCAAAGCCTTTTGAAAGGCCTGAAGGTGTATGAATGGATCTCTAATTCCATCAAAGTGAGTTAATGGTGGTATCTAGAAATGTTTAGGTAACGAATCTTTTATGAATGACTTCAGAATAAGGTTACCATGTAGATCATTGGCATCCATCCAAGACTTATAATCTTTGTTTTCTAAGGTAAGGAGATGTACTTGGTGTTGTAATTCACTAACTACATGCATCAAAGAGATGATCTCATAGGATGGGACGTTAGTATCTTGAAGTGGTTCATTTAATAGGTAAAATTGATCATTTACTTTAGCCATATGAATGCTAAATTTATTAATTAGATCATAAAGAAGGGGTCTGATCACTTGAACCTTAGGAGTAATGGTATCTTGGACCTTACTAGAGGGATTTGGGATACCATTCTTTTTAAGTGAGGGGTGAGAATCAGGTTCTACTGTAGTGAGGGGTGGCATGGGAGATTCATTGGTATCTTTATTATTTTTTGTGTCACATTATAATTATGTAGAATATGTGATATTAGAATTAACACGTGCATTATTTGATATAGAATCATTAATAGAAGTAGAAACAACATTTAGAAGTGCATTAAGTTTGAGTGGATAAGTGAGAGAAGAGTTAGAAACATGATATGCATATTATTATTCATTATGTGTATAATTATCATCATCATTATCATATATGTAATATTGTTCATAATCACTCTCATTTTCATATTCATTAGCATGTTCACTATCATATTTATTATCACTTCCATCATTTCTAGGGAGAGATGTAATAGAAATATTGAGTTTTTCTTACGATGCAATAAATTATCATTTAACATTGGATTATCATGTGCATCTATGTTATCTATGGATGAAATACATACATTATTTTCATGTGCAATATGAGAAGTAAGAAGATATTTTTTATTTGAACATTATTTTGATAAAGTAGAGTTAAGAACACGAGATGTATCATTTGAGCTATACATTGTTAATTTAATTATATTGAATTTATATTGTTGTAATTTGAACATAGAAGTAGAAAAAGAGAGAGAGAGATTTGGGTCATATGGAAGCAAATTATCACCTATTAGAGGTTCAATTGGAAGTGCATGACTAATTTTTTTATTTTGTGCATTGTGCTTAGAAGAATGAGCTGAGAAGTATTATTCCTATTTATCAAAAGTATTTTATTTATAATAAGGGATGAAAGAGATAGGTTTGAGAGGAGAATATGCATATAATTTTTATTCACTGTCAATTTCATATGAATGATAATATTCGTCATTGTAATAGTAGTAATTATCTTAATTTTAAATAAAATCATTTCCCACATTTTTAACTAATGTGCAATTTTGCAAATTTGTCCATTCATTATCATAATTATGAAAAAAATTAATAAATTTATCTATGGGATGAGAGGGAAGAAGTGTCGTAGTGGCCATTTTTATTTCTTTCACAAAAAAATATATGAAGAAGTACTATTAATCAAATAAATGCAATAATAACTACTAACCTAGAAATTTTGAAAATACTTGTGACTATCTAAATAATTTGCAAAAATTTTGATATTAATTTCTAAAAATTACAAGGATGAATGGTTTTAAGGTGGATTACCCAATTTAGGAATCTAGGGGTTTCAATCTAGGGTTTAACAAATTTTTGAAAATTATGTAATAATTTTAAATTCTAAAAATTATTTGAAATAGGATAAATGCACAAAAATTTATATAAAAATTAGAATTTTGAAAATTAAACTTTTTCAAAAGAAAATACTAAATTTTAGATTTTGAATTTATTTTTTCCACACTAAACAATTTTCAAAAATTTTGAAAGTATTTTCTAAATTTTGTAAGGGAGGGAAACTTGGGGTTTGAGGACTTAGTTTAGAAATCTAGGGTTTTGAGCTAGGGTTTTAGAATTTTTGGAAAATATGGATATAATTTAAATTATAAAAATATTTTTGAATGGAATAATCACATAAAATTTAGTACAAAAATAAAAAAAATTTAAAGTAATTTGTGCATAAAATATGAAGGAAAAACCCTAAGGGTACCTAGGGTTTTTAATTTCTTCAAAGTAAGTCAGGTTCACCAAATGTTTTATTATTTTTGGTAATCTAGTGTTTAGATCCTAAATTATAAGGGTATAAAATAATATAAAAAATATAATTTAATAGTAAAAAATATATATTTTAATTGATAACTATATAAGACAAAAAAAAATTAACTTAGCTAGATTCAGATTGAAATGGAAGATTTTGAGTCTAGAATTTGAGGAGCAATATTGGGACAATGTTAGAAATATAGACCTAGAATATATTTTATAATTTAATAGGAGATTAAAATATAATACACCCTAGTGTCTAGTGTTAATTCCTCCCCAATGCTATTATCCTACGGCTAAAATCATTTTGGGTTTTGTTTGCCTACTCAGTATGAGCTTGTGTACCAAATTTTAAGGGTTAAAAGTTAACAGAGCTTGCTATATTTCTATTTTAATCTTCCATACCTATATTCATATACATGCATGAAAAAAACAAATACATCAAAATAAAAATGGGGTAAAACTAGGTTGGGGGAAGAATGATCGAACAATCAAGAACCCCTACTATTCTAATTCTTTCCTACATTAACCTTCAATCTGGGGTCTCAGATATAATGCAGTTCTCCCTTAGGGAATGTGCATAATAAATGTGCATGATATATGTAAGAATTAATTTTTATTAGGCCCTTCCTTGATCAAGCATTCAAGTCTATGTGTGATGCAGAGAAGCTGAGCTATACTATTAACTATTTTTTATTATGTTTAATGTGCTAAAGTAGTAAGTGTTAGATATAAAATGTTGTGTGTAGTAATTTATAAATGAGACTAATTATTTTGATTTTTTAGGTATTATTCATATTTTTTTGACATTTAATAATGTTGGAATGAAGCACAGAAAGGGGTAATACACATCTAGCAAGAGAAAGTGATCATTGGATTAAAATTTGCACTTGCAAAATAGTCCTAGAAACTGAACACCCTGGGTTTCAACATTTTAGTCATATTAGATCATTATTTATAGAGGTTCTATCACCTAGGGGAATAGAATAAGCCTAGAAAGAGTGACCTAAGATAGTAAAGGTTAAGTCTGAAAGGTTACAAGTGACTAGTAATGGTCAAAGAGGTGTCTAGGATATGAAACAAGACTAAGGCAAATTAGAAAAAAATACATGGCTAGATGTGAATAAGAATCATATTCTCTAGTCGAAGTCTCCTATGAAAAGAATATGAAAAGACATTACATTTTTGGTTTATTGACCAATTATGGTGTATACAAGTTGAAACATTTGAAGGGTAGCTTATCCTTATACTTCCCTAAACATGTGTTCAATTTCCTAGTAATTAAATAAATTATTTCATCCTCATCAATGTTAGTTATGTCATCACCTTTGGGTTTCTTACCTTGGAACTTCTTCTTGGGATTCATATTTATATTGAATGTTGTTTCCTTCTTTGGTGGTATATCATCATTTATTCTCATCTCATAGGTAGTAAGGGTACCATGCAATTGATCCATCTTCAATTGAGTAAGATCATGACTTCCTTCTATAATAGATACTTTATGGATCAATATTGAAGGAATGAGACCTTAATACCTCTTTTACTATATTATAATCTTCAATATTATCTCCAAGACCTATAATGATGTTCATAGTCTCATCAACTCTCTATAGAAAAGATGCCATAAAATCTTGTTCCTTCATCTTGAGACTTTAAAATTACCTTATGTGAGTCTACAACTTAGCAATTTTAACCATGGAATATCCTTCAAAAATGATTTTCATTTTTTACCATATATATTTAATAGATTTGAAATGGATTACCTTAGTGAACTCAGTCTCTGTATGACCAAAACTGATGACATTCATTTCCTTAGAATTATTCTCAAATAGCTTCTTGTTTATAGCACGAGATGAAGGATTAGTAGGAGAAACATAACCATCCACAATATATTGCCACACATAAAACCCTAGGGACATGGAGGTCCTCATCCTTGTACTCTTAAAAGTATAATTAGATCCATAGAGCATTAGTTCTTTCTTGGTAGATAAACCTCCTTGATGACTACCAATATTGTACCTTATAACACCTTTAATATGTTGAACCTTTACCAAAGGACTTGCTTTGATACTAATTATTAGAGGTACAATCTATAAGAAGGGGGTTAATTAGTGAACCCAAATAATCTAACTTTAATTTCAATCAATTTCAAGTTTTTAATAAATTACCATAAGTATTCATGAAACACACACATCATTCATAATAATGAGCAAGAGAGACAATGAAATATCAGTCACATAACACATGACATATGTGGGAAACTCTCTTTAAGGAGAAAGCCCAATAGAACCTAAAATTAGATTATTATCCTATAATAACAAGAAATAATTTATACCAGCTATAAATGATCAAAGAACTACCATCCCTTATTTAGTGAGACTATCATCCCACAAGGTACTGCTACACCTATCTAGCCGAGCTCCCACAACAACTAGACTCTTAGCAATTTCCACCTTGCAAGAAATATTAAAACCCCTTATATGTTGATCAGCCATAAAAACACATATGAATAACACATCTCCTAAACACTAATTTCCTACCAATATGATGGACACACAATATATATTAGCTCTCTTTAACTCTACACACTCAATGCATCTAAAGCCACCTTTTGGATCACCCCAAACCCCTTTAATCATCCTCAAGATAAAATAACACTATTATAAAATTATAAAAATTACCCATAGGTTATACACATAGTCCTTAATCTACTATATTCAACAACTCTTCTACTGGGTATTCTACCTCTCCTTTGCTCCATAAAGCACACACAAACCTCTCTCAAATATTTCACTAGTCTTCCACATAACTAGAAACCATCACATTTGGTTTCACTATTTATATATAATTAGTGAATTATCAAGTCCAAAATATTCCTTATCAGCCATAAAATATGCCTTCACCCTTTTTTACATAGGTCACACTTAAGCACAATACTCTTTCAAATAATCCTAAGTCACCTTTAGGTCCTATGGAGACCCATTCAGCTCTTCGGCACTTATTCAAGTAAAATAAAAACAAAGGACCACTTAAAAATTTATGAAACCATTATAAATGATCCCTTTAAAATATTTAAATGATCATAGTCAACTTTGATCACTATTTTATAAGCTCAAACAACTCAAACACCAACTTAGTGCATAAGAATAACATGAATGAACACACAATCAACTTATTAAGCATTGTTCATGCTCAATATATATTTTATCACACATATATAATCCAAATAGAAAATAATTATGGAGCATAAAACACTTTAAAATATCTAAGACATCATGAAACATTGAAATAACATTAACACAAGCTCAATTACCCTTCTTGGGTTACTTGTAGAGCATACACAAGTACATAGTCAACTTTGAGCCTTAATAAATTTGAATATACTATTTTTCAAATATTCAAATTTAAATTTATAAATGAATATTGGAGTCCTTTATAAATTTCCATTTTACACCATGGTCAAATTCTACATAGATTTAATGTTATGGCTTAAAAATTTAGCAGTAGTTTTTCCTTCACAAATTGAATATTTAAATTCAAACGGTCATAGTTAAACAATGAACATAATGCTCAAATATCATGTCCTCACTACACAAATTAAAAATATACCAATTATATTATTGTATGTAACTTAACCTTTAATTTATATCACTCATAATTAGATCATCATCTTGACTATTGGACTTAATGTGCTCTATCGATCTCCTATACATAGCTCGATCTTTATCTCTTCTTGACATTAAACATCGAACACTTATCTTTATCTCACTACTTCTAAATTTTTTGTAATGAACACACTCCATTGATATTTTTTTAAGGAACTCAATCTTTACATATTTTAAGCATCAAACACTTTTACCCATTTGACTTGCTACGCATCATAGATCTAGATGTACGAACTCTTACGAACTGTTGATCCTTGAGATAAGCTCAATATTTATCTCTACTCAAAATTAATAATCAAACACTTTTACTCATCTCAAAACATCCTAACATCTTGTATTAAACTCAATCCATTTATGTTTCTCAAATTTTACCCTTGTGCAAATTTGACTAAGTATTGGAACCTTGATTATTTTCCTAGAAGGCCAACTTTGCACAGTCATATCTTTTGCTTTGCTCACTCGTAAGTTCTCAAATATAAACCATATGATCTCATCACATAGGATAATAAAATCATAAAAAAATATTATCCTATAATCCTAACACATTTTATATATAAAAACATTAAAATATCTCATATTTATCAATTTATAGAGCCAACTATGTCAAGAATTGTCTGGAAAGACCAACTTTGCACATGCATAAATTTTGTCATGATTTAGTGATTAAACTTAAATATATCACAAATAAACTAGGAAAAAAAAAATAAACCCATATTATCAATTTCTCTTGAAACATCAACACATGTGAGATATGCCACCATCAAAATTCCTACTCCACTTTTCTTGCCACATTGAAAATTTGGCTAAGTATGGGAGAACATTGTCAAAATGCCTGAGAGCCCAATTTTGCACTTGCATATATTTTGACATGATTTGATTCATGATATAAAATTTATATCATAATATCTAGGCACAATTTTGATCATATCCATATGACCAACCCCCTTTGAGTCATTCACATGTGGAAAGGGTGATGTCATCAAACTGCCTACTAAAATTTTTTGCCACTAGACCCAAAATGTTTAGATGAATACAATGATAAACCATATGAAATCCACTCATACACACAAGTACTCAAATTTTAAAAGACCTCTTATGGACCTATTACACATGATCAATAATCCATACTCATCCCTGAACATCTCAAACAATGTAAACTCTAAATATCAATCAAGCCTTCTTCAAGCATACTAGGACAAACACATTGCACACTTTGTCATTGTCACTTAGAATATCAAAAATAGTGTCTAGGAGGCTAAAAATTTGATCATTTTCTAGGATTTTTTATCTAAAATGTAACACAAAAATAGTTTTTGCAATCAGAGTTGTATATCTCCTAATTTGATTATTTTTCTCTATTTTTTATATTTTTAAAGATGGAAAGTTTAAAATCTCTCAAATGGTGTTGATTTTTTTGCTATAAACTAGAGGTATTGACTAGTTTTTGATTTAAATCAGTGGTTAGGATGATTTTTTTGTAAATTCATTATAGCTTTTATGGTATTTTCATTTTTTGGAAAAACTAGGTTAAAATGGGTAGTTTACAACACCTCTTATTGCCAGATTCATAAAAATTGATAGGCAAAAATTTTAGTTTGTGAATTTACAAGGTTTTGATGATATGTGAATATCAAAATCTTGATCAAATAGTGTTTGAGAAAGATCAAAATCTTTCCACTAGTACTGATGACTATGATAAATGTCATCATAAGGCTATTATGTTGTTAAAACTATCAGTAACAAATAATTTAATCTCAGAGGTCATAAATATGACTAGTGCATCAACTTTGTGGACTAATCTTACTTCTAAATATTAGGCTTCTAAAGTTGATAGAGTATTGTGTTTAAATAATTTGTAATTTTTTACTAATATGTAGGAAGGTGTCTCCATTTCTAAAATGTTTGTTGTATATCAAGGACATTAGTGATTAGTTAAAGGTTATGTAGAAGCTTGTTGATTAGAAATATTTGATTGCTCTAATTATCTAGAATCTTCCATCTTCATTTAAGTCATTTATGGAGTCCTTACACATGATTTATGAGACACAAACTTTGGACATTGAAATTTTTTTGACATTGCTATTGAAAAAGGAGAGACCACAGGAGTAGATAGTGTTGTCTACATCTACTTATATAGAGAGTGAATTCTTCATCAAGGGAAAGGGTAAGAAGTTTGGTATAACTACTAGTTATCCATTAGAAACTTCACAAGTAGTTCTAATAATATATCTAAGCAAAAATGTTTTTACTATAAGTACCTTGTCATCTTAAGAAAGATTGCAAGAAAATATAATAAGATATGGCTAATCCCAAAAATAAATCTCATCATGCTAATGTAGTTGAAGGTGAAGATGAGGTAACATCTCTTGATTTTGCTTCTATGGCTTCCAATGGTAATTTTACAATGGATCAAGCTTGGTACTTTGATTTAGGGGCATCTATCCATTATACATCCCATAAGGACTGGTATGTGAATTTTATTGAATATAATAGTAGTAATGAATCTATATCTCTAGGAGATGGTATAACTCATTTGATTAAGGGATATGGTAATTTTTATATTAGTTTTAATGGTGTAGTTTGGTATACATCTACTAACATTAGGTATGTGCTTGATATGATCAAAAATATGCTTTCAATTAGTAGGATCACTTCAAAATCTAATTTTGTTGTAAAATTTCAAAGACAATAATGTTTCATCACTACCAGAGATAATAAGTTTATTGTTATTGGGATTGGTAAGAAAGGATTGTATAAGCTTGTAGATCTATAGAGGGCAACAAAAATTTCACTTGCAGTGGTTGATATCACAAGTTCACTATAATATGAAAGGTATGGGAATTTTAATTTCAATTATTTGAATATATTGATCAAGACTATAATGGTTAAGGGAATTCCTTATATTTAAGAGAGTCATCATGCGTGTACTAGATGTTAGTTAGGGAAGGAATTTAGACATTCATTTTATGTTGGTAAATATTTGAGAGCTAAAGGAGTATTGGATCTAGTACATGTAGACTTGTATGGTCTAATGTAGACACCTACCCTTTTGGATCCCATTATTTTCTATTACTGGTCGATGATTTCTCTAGAAAAAAGTGGGTATGATTTCTAGTGAAAAAATCTGATTATTTTTTAAATTTCTTTCTTGGAAATCTATGGTTAAAAAATAGGGATGCTCAGTGAAATATCTTAGAGCATATAATGGGGTTGAGTTCATTTCCAAATAGTTCAAGGAGTTTGTGCCACTGAAGGCATACACATATAGTACACTACCCCTTATACTCCACAATAAAGTGGATTTATGGAAAGGCAAAATAGGATGGTGATGGACATGGCTCATTATATGGTCCAAAGTACAAATGTCCTATATAGATATTAGTCAAAATAATTGAATATGGTAGTGTACATCCTCAACAAAAGTCCTAAAAAATATTTAGAGAATATGAATCCAGAGGAGGCTTGGTCAGGTTGAACTCTATGTGTAAGTGATTTTAAAATTTTTGGTTATGTAGCTTTTGTAGTTATTCTTAGTCAAAAGATAAGTAACATGGTTGTAAAAATTAAATCATACATGTTTATTAGGTATAATAAGTAGTCAAAGTCCTACAAATTACTGTATTTTTATACTAAAAAATTTGTGGTAAATAGAGATGTCATAATAAGTGAAAAAATGCCATACTTCACAACAACTAGTACAATTTTATATATTGAGTCATTGTTTTCTTCAAATTATTCTATTATAAGTTGTAATGTGAAAGTTGAGCACGATTATAGTTCATCAGTGGAATCAAATTCTAGGGAGTTAATTATTGTAGGTTATTGTATGATTCTATCAAAACAACCAAAGAATCCAAAGTGGTATTATACCACAATAGAAACACTAAAGGAGGGAGACTTACCATAAGCTATGGAAGGAAGAAGATTGACATCAAGAAAGTATTTTGGTAATAGAGGTGATCATGATAATTTTTATCTAATAAATATTGTTTCACATTTATTTAAGCCTATTTATTTTTCACACTCCAAAGGGAAACTTGAATGGGAATCATCATTGAAATTGGAATATGATTCCTTGATGAAAAACAAGATTTTGGAGCTCATAGAGCTACCACTAGGAAAGAAATCTTTTGGTTGTAAATGGATTTACAAGGTAAAATGCAAAGAAAATGGTTCTTTGGATAAAAGAAGAGACAAAATTGTTACAAAATTTATGCATAAGAGGAAGGGGTTGATTATGAAGAGACTTTTTTTCCTACTATAAATATGGTAACTTTTCATTTGATTATTGCCATTACTACTCAATTTGGATGGTAGGTGCACCAAATGGATGTCAAGATTGCTTTATTGAATAAAGATATAGAGGAGGAAGTCTACATGGTTTAGCTATAGGTTTTTTAGGTTCCTAGTAAGGAACATCTTATTTATAGGTTGATCAAGTCTTTGTATGGTATTAATCAAGCTCTTTGAGCCTCGTATATGAAAATAGATTCATATCTTAGGGAATCTAGTTTTAAGAGGTGTAATTATGAACTAACTCTCTATGTAAAGGTGTATGGTGATGATATATTGATTCTAATTGTATATTTTTATGATATATCTATCAATGTTAGTAGTAATAGTCTCATTTAACAAATGAAGGCAAATATTTTTTGTACTTTTGACATGGCAAACTTAGGACTACTAAAACAATGTTTAGGTGTTGAGTTTTAGAAAGGTGATTGTGTTGTATTCATATCATAGAATAGGTATGATAAATCATTGTTGGAAAGGTCAAAAATGATGTATTATGATGCAATTCACACACCTATGGTATTTGGAGCTAAAATTTCAATTGACACTACTTCACCTCCAATCAATGAAATAGTATATCGACAACTAGTGGGTATTCTCATTTACCTCACTACCACTAGACTGGATATTTGTTTTTTAGTGATTTTAATATCTCTCTTCTTGTATTAACTATAATAAGTACATTAATTATTTGTAAAATAGGTATTAAGATATGTCAAAGGTACTCTTGACTTTGGCATACTATATAAGGAGTCTGTAGATTTTGATATTTTAGGATATTCTAAATTTAATTGGGAAGGATCAATAGATTTAATAAAATATATAATAGGCTATGTATTCACTCTTTGTTTAGGATTTTTCTCATTGTAGCACAAACTACAAACTACACTGGCATTATGTTTAATAGAATTAGAGTATAAAGTTGTCAGTGCAGGTTGTGAAACTATGTGGATAAATAAAATCTTAGAGGATCTTTAGTTTGAGTCATCAAAGCCTACTCTAATTTTTTGTAATAACCATAGTTTTCTTAAGATGGTGAAGAATATATTATTACATGATAGGACAAAACACATTTATTTTCACCATCATTACAATGATAGTTGGTTATAAATGAAGACATCAGTCTCTTATACTATCCCACCACAGAACAACCAGTTGATATAATGACCAAACCACTTGGTTTAGATAAGTTCATAAAATTTAGGTATAAATTTGGTCTCATTTCTAGTTTAGTCATTAAGGGAGGGTATTAGCATATTATTGTATTACCTAAAGCTATTTTCTAAGATATATTTCCTATGATTGTGGTTATAGTGATTTTAATAACTTATGTAGGTAGGTAGGTTTTATGAGCCTAGATATTTTATGCTACCAAATGTATTTGGTTCCACCCACCTCCTTATTTTTGAGGTGTTCCTTTTGTGCCTATATAATAGGATTCCTATGTATTTTTTTGTATGCTTTTAATTTGGTTAATTTATTTTTTCATATTTTTATTGAATATAATAATAAAAACCACTTTTCATGCCTTTTCTTGCAAACCATGACCTCATAATGCATGAACACACTTGAAACAACATACCTCACCTTTGAAAATGTTTACATGAGATCAGTCACCTTGAAATGTGATCATGACCTCATTATGCCACTCTCTCTCTTTACTCACTTATACCTTGAACTATAAATCACATTAGGCCTTGAAAGTGACCTTCATGCCTCTTTCCATGTGCTTTATACCTCACTCACATATTCAAATAACCTCTCTCATTCTAAAATAGTGTTGAACATCTTTCTATAACCTTATATCACCATGAAATCAATCTTATGCCTTCATACAAGGTCACTCCATATGATAACTAAGATTCACAAGACACCTTATCCTAAAAGACACTTGATATCAATATTTTTATAACATTTACAAGAATTACAACATCCATTTCACCAAGCCACCATGACTTTTCATGCACAAGACTAGGCATCTTATGCACATACATTCTTAAGATACTACTATCTCAAGCACTGAACAACTTTGACAATAAGGACCTTCCATGTTGACCTTCACATCACTCATGCAGACATAAGAACATATACCAATCATATCTTAAACTCTCAATATCACTATAACACTGATCAATTTTTTTTATCTTATAAGACTATAGTCCATTTGCAAACATCAGTGGGTTTTATTCCCCTTAAGGGTTTCCCACATATATGATGTGTTATCTTGTTTCTTGCTCTTATATGGTTTCTTATGCTAGCTACATATATGTACTTATATGAAAGGTTCATGAATGTTAATTTAAATTGAATGAATGTTTTGAACACTAATTCACCCCCTAGTTATTGTGTTTCCAACAATTAGTATTATATCTGGGTCATTTGGAGCAAGCCTACCAATTGAAAAGGGGTCCTAAAAGAACAAGATGGCCTAGAAGTTAAGGAAAGGGAGTCAAGAGTTGAGATCTATGGTCAAGGATGTTGAAGAAAATATATGTATCATAAAGAGTGAAATGAAAAAAGAATAAAAAAGGGATTAAAAAACCATCAAGGAGTTCAATAATCAGTTAGAGGTTGAAAATACAAGTTTTAGATCAAAGGAAGTTGAGTGTGATTAATTAAAGTATGAGCTAGGTTATCTAAAGGTTGAGCATGAGTAGATCATAGATAAGATGAGAAAGTTTGAGAAAGGTCATGAGAAGATAGATAATGTTAAAAATAATTCCAAAATAAAGAGTAATATAGGAATACCAATCAGATAGCTTAACACTATAAGATATACCAATTTCTCTCATGGTCATTAATTTTCTTATTATCAATTTGGACATAAAGCAAAGGACTACAGAAGGATGCCACCCAAGAATGAGTTTTTATGGGACTATGGTAAGGAATCAATTGGCTAAGAAGAGATCACAAACCACATCAATCAAGAGGTATGTATAAAAATAATAAGGTTATTTACTATGAGTGCCAATATGATGGTCATATTATAAGATTATTTTAGATCATATTGAATAAGTCTTCAAGTCATAACAAGATGTTGGATTCTCATAAGAGACAAATCATGGTATGGATACTAAAGAAGTTGAAAACTAATCATGATCAGCCTATACACTAAGGTGAACTAGTTTCCAAGGTAGAATGAAAAGAGTGTCTAGTATCAGCTTAGATAGAGAAGAAGAAGGATGATGTAGACATCAAGCCAGAGGTTCCAATCATGACTAAGAGTATCCTAAAGAAATAATATCAACCTCATGGTTGTAAGTTAGTTGAGAAAGGAGTAGAGATTTGGAAATCTCATACTTTCATATTGTTATAGAGTTATGTGAAGTGATATGTCTCTATTAGACCTTATAGAGGACTTTATCACTCAATAAAAGCATCATGGAGGTGTGTTGCAGGATTGTGTAAAAAAAAATTCATAGATCTTGATATATAAAGATGGAGAGCCTTAATATATAACATCAATATCAAATCATATAAATATATGGTATGAAGGCTTGAAAAATCTATGAGAACAATAGTAAGATGATTATATAGATGTGTTTATTAGTCATCTAGAGGTAGAGCATTATAATGTGAAAGGTGCATCTTGTGGTTGATGATAAGATGATCAAGGTCAATTGGCAATGTGATGTGTCAAGATACTTAGAATAGAAAATTTTCATTATAAAGAGAGTGTTTTAGTGTGTTATGAGTATAATAGTGATAATTTCATTATTGTCAAGTTCATATAAAGTAGGTATTTTATGTCAAGTGTATTTGAGCTCAAGAACTTGAGAACACTAGTCATGAAAAGAAGAGGTATATGCATTGTGGCATGGTGAAATAAATGCACATAGACATGTGCATAGTGAGCATGAATATTTATATGCAAAGGTATGTGAAAAGGTATGATATTGTTTGAGGAGTGTGTAAGGAATGTGAGAAATATGTAGATGCATTATGCAGAGTTTTAAGATGAGCCTATAGGGGTAAAACCTTTAGTCTAACTCTATAACTAGACCATTCTTAGACGCTACCTATCCTAATGAGATATCATGATCTATTATCAAGGCTTGTGAAGCTACATGGTCAAGTAAGCTTTGAAGTATGTGTATGATGAGTTCCTTTGCCAACATAGTGATTTTTGTTGCTATGAGAGAGAGTGTAATCATGGTGAATGAGGTTTATGAAAACTAAGATAGTTTATCTCATAGTAATGAGATGTATGAAAGAGTTTTCATGAGTGAGGTCATTCATGAAAGAAAGAGTGTTATTATGGGTGGTTCTATATTTTTTGAATATTGTGTGCCATA
This sequence comes from Torreya grandis, assembly GCA_037957365.1. Taxonomy (NCBI): domain Eukaryota; kingdom Viridiplantae; phylum Streptophyta; class Pinopsida; order Cupressales; family Taxaceae; genus Torreya; species Torreya grandis. Next base: position 751,183 of record JARHVA010006508.1, on the reverse strand, counting down.
TAGTTTCTTTAAGAGGTAGTATCAACTCAGGGGGATAAATTTTGATTCTAGTAGTTTTAGGTGACCCTTTGTCATTAATATCAAAAGGGGAAAAAGATCAGAAAGGGAAAGAAAAGGTAAGATCCATATCTGGGAGATGGTTTCCATAAAAAGTTGTTGACATAGTTTTCTAAGTATGTTTTCCATCAATGAAAAATGGGGAGAGTGTTGACCATTGTTCTTATTGTTAAGGTTTGGCATTGATGTTGTAATTAATATCAAAGATTTTTGAGAAGGTTGATATCATTATTATTGTCATTTATTATGTTTTATTGTTCTAGAGGTTCTCTTATGAATATTAATATTAAAGGTTCTTATGAAGGATGATGTCATGTAACTATCATTATTATTGTCATTGGTTTCATGGTGGTGCTTTAGTGAGTATTATGTTATAACAATCTAAAGTGTTAAAGGTCAGCTAGCATGGTCATGAGGTCATAGGTCTTCATTAATTCATTAAAGAGTGTAACTATGAGAGAGAATATTTATCAATGTTTTAGTGATTTTAAGAGTGTAAGATATGATTGGTATATGTTCTTATGTATTCATGAGTGATATGAATGTCAGCATAAAAGGTCCTTATTGTCAAATTTGTCCATTTCTTGAACCTAGTAATGTCTTGAGAAGGTATGTGCATATGATGTTTTATATTATGAATGAAGAGGCATGTGATTTGTTGATATGGATGTTATAAAGACTATAAAGGTTATATAAGACTGATATAAAGTGTCTTTGAGGACAAGGTGTCTTGAGAATCTTAGTTATGGCTTGAAGTGACCTTGTGTGAATGTATAAGCTTCAGTGCATGGTGAGATAAGGTTTTAGAAAGATGTTTGATAGTGTTTTAGTATGAGAGAGGTTTCTTGAGTATGTGAGCGAGTTGGAGATCACGTGGAAAGAGGGATAAATTTTATTTTCAAGACATAATTTGATTTTCAAGTCAAGTTCTAAGTGATCAAAAAGAGAGTGTGTGTCATAATGAGGCGTCATGATCATATTTCAATGTGGTTGAGCTCATATAAGCATTGTCAGAGGTGAGGTATGTTTTTTTGAGTGTGCTCATGTATTTTGAGGTCATGGGTTACAAGGAAAGCCATTAAAAATGGTTTTAAGGTCTCTTGAGTACACAAAATAAAGGCATGCAAACCTGAGAAGGACTTTTATGTGTTCATTGGCACATGTAACCTTTACATGGGAACCTAAGATATTAAGGAGATATGGGGAAGGGTAATAGCTAATAACTAGAGGCATTGGTTTTGGATTTAAGGGGAAATCCTTTTGTAACCAACATAAACCATTCAAACACTTTGCCAATGAATTCTTCAAACCTCTTCCATGTGTGGTTAAATCTGCATACTTTGTTCATACCCTAAATCCCTCTTTAGGATATACCACCTTATTAGGCTTGTAAACTTCAAAAAATTGTCCTGTAAGAATGAAGTCCAATCACTCCATTAGTATCTCATGAATAACTACTTGGAACAACTTCACTTAGATAATAATGGCTCAAGAATAATGAGTCACATGACATCAAACTTCATAATCACCTTTGACATCAATCTTCACAATATCACCTCAATAATAATTAATGATAATAATAATGATATCAACCTTCTAAAAAACCTTTGACATAAATGACAACATCAATGCCAAACCTCAACAATAGGAACAATTCTCAATAATACTATCATCACCTCCTCATATATTATTATATAAGATAACTGAGTGAAATCTTATAACTCTTATTCCTATAAATTTTTTGATCCAAACAAGCATAAAATAAGGAACTATGATATAAATTCATACTTTGACTATCATAAAAATATGATATATTCTATGACCAAATGCTAAAAATTAAGACATAAGATATGAGATCTTATTGATGAAAAAAATATTAAACTGAGTACAGCTATAGAGAAATATAGACCATAGAAAAATGGAAACCATAAGTTAAAAATATTCAATGATCCATTTGCAAAGCATAAGATAACATAGATGAACTGTACTTCTAAAATATATTATGAATACAATATGTATCTTCCACCTAGAATATATGATCACCCAATAGACACAATTATTGGGAAACATATCATCACTTCACCATAGAATCCTATGATCTCATTTGATGATAGTGAGATTTTATATGATGATTCATATTATCATGCACTATTCATAAAGCCTATTTCAATGGGCAACCCATACATAGTTTCATGATCTATAATGGATTAAGTAATAATGTGTGAAAAATGACACTTATTCACTCCTTTATATACACAAAAATATATATAAGATACATAAACAATAATTAAAGTAATCTATGTATAGAAATAAAATACCCTCAAATATATAATGATACCTCTTTAGGTGGGTTCCACCACACTATATTATCCATTTTTATTCTATAAAGTAACAAGGTCTTCGAAATGTTGTTAAGATGTTGTTATATGTAAATTTTCCATGCAATATGGATTATACTACATCAATTTCTCAAATACATAAACTATAACAAAGTAGTCATAGTTACAAATGTACAATATACATTTAATGATATCTCCTCCTCCATCCCTACCATCACTATAATTGGTTGATACAACCATATAGGATAAATATATAACACCAATGGGTACACATATGTAATATCTTTATATACACCCATTTTAGGTGAAATTCATTGTTGTACTACAAAACTAGTTTTTCAATGTTGGTCACATTAGAGAGTTAATCAAAGTGATGTAGGAGCATCAACTAATGAAGAAATGTTTATAAATATTTAGTCTTTGTGTAGACAATAAATACCTTAGAAGTCATAGGGGTCATGTGAAAGGTGAATAAGCATACTTAGAATGATTCAAATGTGGTTTTATAGACTAGTTAGAATTTCCCTCCAAAATGTTGTATTTAAATATTTAAATTATTATGAAGTCTCATAGGGGACACAAATGCAAATACATCATATAAATAACTCTAAAATTATATTACTATGTTGGATAAGGATGTAAAATGGAAGTATTAGTTGGAGATAAAGGTTGTTCAGTGAATTATGGTCTTATCTTAAGACCAAATATAAACTTATATTTACTGATAAGGCTCAAACCACTTCATGAGGAGCCCAATAAAGAAAGAAACCAAGAATAAGGTTGATTAGTCTAATTTTCTGAGATGTATGAGTTATAAAGGATAATTACAATGTGATCGATGGAGAAAAAGAAAAAAAAGGCCTTTGGGCCTATGTTTGTATGTAAATTTATGATTATATAAAGAAAGAAGATGGATCAAAAGGAATGTGGTCATAAATATTCAAAATGTATCAACGCATGGAATGTTGTATGATGGTATGAACATTATTTGATTGGTGAAAGAATTTTATTCATAGAGTTGATATTTTTAAGCATCATGATATAAGACACATAAATATATATGCATGTGGAAGTTGATGGAATATTTATCAAATGGCTTGAGTTTTGTATAATTATATCAAGATATTTTATACCGGTAATGCTATTTTGATAAATGTTAATTAGTATAACATTGAGTTTATCCTTATATATAATGGTGCATGATATAATTTAACTAACTGAGTTTGAGAAATTCAAATCAAATAATTCATGTACATTGTTGAGAGTTTTGTATATGTAATTATTGGCCATTGAATTTTATAAAGAATTATACCTATCAAATCTAATCATAAATTTTGGGTATTTTGATTTCGAGGGTTGAAAAGATACATTATGCTATCAATATTATTAATCAAACTCATTTAAACATCATTATGATTGTGTATGGCTATCAATAAATTAGTTGTGCCACAACTTGGTAAGGAGTATTACTACCAACAATAATAGATTTGGAGAGTAGTCTTGAACTAGGCATGTTTATGTTCCTCCACCAATAAGGATTAAATGTATGAACTTGGATTGCAAACCTGATATAAAGAAGGTAACCATGTTTTTCAATATATGGAAGATCAAACAATTTGGGAAGTTTGAAGTTGATTACAAAAATGTAGCTGATAATTCAAGATTGTAAATATCTCCTTAACGTTATTTAAGTGCTTATGACAAGGTCTGTTAGAATGAATTTTATCCTTTTGGAGGTCATTCATGATAAATCATGAATGAGAGAACATTGGCATCCAAAAAATGCATATAATATTTTTAAGGTATGTGTAACATTTGTAATGGATGATAAATAACTAAAATATATTTTTGTTGACGATTGGTTTGATAAATAATGTACAGTTTATAACATACATAATTTTTCCTTTGGAATATTTTGAATACATTAGATGTTAATAATTCTAAGTTACATAGATCATAGAATTATGTTAAATAGATACATTAGACTTTGCTTTGTAAATAATTAATTGGTATCAAATAAGTCCCATTAGTCAGAGGATAAAAGATAAAGGGAAGAATTAAGTTTGAAAGAGACTTTGATAGAGCTTGGAATCAAAAACATATAGAAGGTTCTTGGTCTATTCAAAATATTATAAAAACATGAGTATTATTTTGAATATGGATTCAATAAGATGTGAGAAGGGTAAATTAAGACTAGACTGTGTATTTTGTTTTAGACCAAGAAAAGTTAAGATAGTCTATTTTTGAAAGTAAATTTATAGATCTTATATCTAGATAATCTTTAGAACATAAGATATGGATTACTATCTATAAAAGTCTATAAAAATCTATTATAATTTGAAAGTTTCTTGATACAAGTGTACAACCATTAGATTGGTATCATTTTTTGGTATCAGAGCTATAGGCTCTTAGATATTGATGATTTGTTAAAATAATAAAGGATTTATTGAAGAAAAATTATAGGAATAAAAAAAGAAATAGTGAAAGAATTGAGGAGAAAGATAGAATATTTTTGAAAAGGTATGTCTTTGTTAATGAGGATTTGATTAAGAAGTAGGTTATAGAGATTGATAATTTGCAAGTGTTTGAGAAAGAGTGAGAGGAAAGAGGTTTGTGAAACCTTAAAAGGTAAGAGGGAGAGTTTAAAATACATATAGCCTTTAAGTCTTGAAATAATATAAATCTCTATTAAAATCTAAAATTTAAGCTTAAAGAGAGCTTAGGAAAGTTGAAGGGTCCAAGGGAAAGGACTAGTAAGTTATTAATAAACTAGGGTGAAAAAGAACTAGGTGAGGTAATAGATAGCAAGGTGAAATAAAATTAATAAGGTAAATAGGTCCAATAATATCCTAAGGAAAATATTGAGTAAAAATGGAAAAGAGAATGAAGGGCTTATTTGAATAAAGTTTCCATAAGAAGATGAGTTGTCGTAGAGAAGTGGTAAAAATAGTTATGAAGAAAGACATAGAGATAGAAACAGAGATTATTGAGATGATAGTGATCTTGGTAAGTATGATGGAAGTTTTGGAATAATATAGATATGTATTATTTATAGTAATCAATAAGAAATTAAAATGAACTCTCAAACATATTATGGACAAGGAGAAAAGAAAAAGTCAAAATATATTGCTAGCAAAGCAATCCAAGGAAAAAAGAAAGAGGCAAGAAAGCCTCATGATTTTAAATCTAACATTTTATTTTCACATGTGAATATAGGTATATAAGTTAATAATGGTGAATTAAACTTTAAGGGCATAAAATTTGAAAAGCATGAGCAACATGCTTATGAAAAAATTGATTGGATAGAAAAGTATGGTGTTGCAGAAATTTGTCATCCTAAAAATGGAGAGATGTTGGATGGAGATGAAAGAGAAGTTCAGTCTATGTATGGGCTCATTGAATATGAATGTGAAGAAAATTAATCATTTGAAGAAGTTCAAAGTCTACAAATTTTCCATTATAATATTTCATTGGATGAAGAAAAGGTAAATGTTTATGAAGATGCTTTGTATAATCAAATAATTGAATTACTAGATAGCTTCATGAATAATGAAAACAAGAGTGAAGCAACCATTAAAGTCCTTTTAAAACCTAATATGTATAAATAAGAGGTGTCTCTAATGACACAAATTGAAAACAAACTAGTAGAATACAATGAATATGAAGACATGATTTGGAAACAAATCATGCTAGAGTTAGAAGATCTAATCCTCATAGAGATGAGGAAGCTACAAAAAATTTGAAATAGAGTTAATAAAGATCTTAAGTGAATAAGATGCTTGTGGAGAGGAAATAATGACTCAAGATTATGAATCTAACCATGATTTTAGTTTTCCATGTGTAGGTTTTAAAGAAGAAGAGATGGAATCCTATATATTAGACTTCATCAAAGAAGATAAATTTAGGAATGATCCATTTAGATAATACATCATGAAAAATAAGGAAGAAGAAGAAATTTCAAAACAATTAGAAAAAAAAATGAAGATAACAACTCATTTGAGTGAAGCTCAAAACTTTTCCTCCTATAGATTTTAATGCAGGAGCATTAACTAATGAAGACAAGTTTGAGCATATTGAGTCTTGATGTAAACAATAAATACCTTAGAAGTAATAGGGGTCAGGTGAAATTCCAATAAGCATACCTATAATGCTAGGGGTCATGTGAAACGATAATAAGCATACTTAGAATGCTTCAAATGTGGTTTTATAGACTATTTAGAATTTCCCTCCAAAATGTTATATTTAAATATTTAAATTATTGTAAAGTCTTGTAGGGGATTCAAATGTAAATCCATCATATAAATTACTAGAAAATTCTATTGCTATAGTGGAGAAGGATAGAAAAGGGAAATTTTAGTTGGAGATAAAGGTTGTTAGGTGAATTATGGTCTTACCTTAAGACCAAATCTAAACTTATTTTTGTTGATAAGGCTCGAACCACTTTATGAGGAGCCAAATAAAGTAAGAAAATAATTATAAAGTCAAATAATCTAATTTCTAGAGATGTATGAGTGGTCAAGGAGAAACACAGCATGAGCGATGGGGAGAAAGAAAAAAAGGCCTTTAGGCTTATGTATGTATGTACATTTATGATTGTATAAAGAAATAAAATGGATCAAATCAACAAAGAAATATGGTCATAAATCTTTAGGATGTATCAACCCATGGAATGTTGTATAATGGTATGAACAAGATTTGATTGGTGAATGAATTTTATTCATGTAGTTGATAGTTTTAATCATCATGATATAAGACTCATAAAGATATATGCATGTGGAAGTTGATGGAATATTTATTGAATGACCTGAGTTTTGTATAAATTTATCAGGATATTTTATACTCATAATGTTATTTTGATAAATTTTTCTTAGTATTACGTTGAGCTTATACTTATCTATAATGGTGTAAGATATAATTTAACCAAGTTTGTGTAATTCAAACTGAATAATTCATATATATTGTTGATATTTTTTAAAGTTGAAATAATTAGTAAATAGATTGTACTTTTACAACACTTGTTAATTAAAATGATTAAACATTATATTTCACTTAGTGACTAAGTATATTGGTCAAAATGATATTAATTCCAATAGTTTGAATGGTTCAAACACCATTATTGGTGTAATGCATGTTTTACATTATGTTATAGGATATGTACTAAGTTTGAATGCCATGTACTTGATCCTTCATGGCATGAAAACCTTGTACCTTCATGTACAACAACATTTGATGGTCTGAAGGATTACTCAAACATTTTAAAAAATGTCCTTAGTTAATAAAACAAATTCTCATATAATTTCATATGTGTGTGAGGAAATTCCAACTTTTTTATATGTAATTATTGGTCCTTGAATTTTATAATGAATTGTACCTATCAATTTTATCATCTATTTTTATGTATTTTGGTTTCAAGGTTTGAAAAGATACATTATGATATCAATATTTTTAATTAGACACATGTAAATGTCCTTCTAATTATGCATGGATTTCAATAAATTAGTTGCACCTTGACCTAGTAAGGAGTATTACTATAAATAATAATAGATTTGGAGCGTAGTCTTGAACCAAGCATGTTTATGTTCATTCACCAATAGGGATTAAAGGTATGAACTAGGATTGCAAACCTAATATAAATAAGGTAACTATGTTTTTCAATATATGGAAGATCAAACACATTGGGAAGCTTGAAGTCGATTACAAAGCTATAGCTGATAATTTAGGATTGTAAATATCTCCTCAAAGTCATTTAAGTGCATATGATAGGGTCTGGTAAAATGATTTTTATCCTTATGGAGATAATTTATAACAAAACACAAATGATAGAATACTAGGGTCAAGATGAATGCATATAATATTTTAAAGGTACATGAAACATTTTTAATGGTTCATAAATAGCAAAAATATATTTTTGTTGATGATTGATTTGATAAATAATGTCTAGTTTATGAATACATTAGATGTTAAAAATTATGAGTTGCATATATCACAAACTTATATTAAAGAGATACATTGGACTTTGATTTTTAAAAAATTATTGATATCAAATATGTCCCACAGGTCAGAGGATAAAAGACAAAAGGAGGAATTCTATTTGAAAGAGACTTTAATAGATCTTGGAATCCAAAACATATAGAAATATCTTGGTCTATTCAAAATATTATAAAACCTTGAGTATTATTTTTAATAAGGATTAAGTGAGATGTAAGAAGGGTGATTTAAGACTAGACTATGTATTTTCTTTTGGACCAAGAAAAGTTAAAATAGTCTTTTTTTGAAAGTAAATATATAGATCCTATATTTGGGTAAGCTCTAGAACATAATATATGGATGACTATCTATAGAAGTCTATAGAAAGGTCTAAAAATATATTATAATTTGATTTTTTCTTGATATAAGTGTATGACCATGGGATTGGTATCATAAGGCCTATAGAGGCCATCATCTCTTATAGTGTATACTCAATATCACAAATAGTTTAAAATTTTCCATAACTAGAATAGGTAATGAGACATTCTCTCAATATATAGTAGACCTCATAGAGTTCTCAAATTTATAAATTCACCCATCATACATAGAATTTTATGAGCAATGATCATGATAACACATGACTTCTTATCAAATTATGATACACCTACATATAGTACCTCTTTTTCATGATAAAAAACCCTTACATTAATCAATATAGGCACTCTTCAAGATCTTTAAATTGATGCAATCATTAGTTATCATCATTCAAATTTAAAATATTAAAAAACTAATAAAAAATGATCTAATTAAAAAAACAAAAAACATACAAAATATTTAAAAATAAAAATTTAAGATTTGAGCATGACATGATTACTATATTACACTATGTACATATATTATTTATCACATTTTTTATAGATTCCCTATAATTTGATTACGCACATACATTACATGGTGTATGTGTGAAATTCAAAACATAAAAATTACACATGGACACATAGATGTCAAACATTTCTCTACATCCTGGCCATGCTGATACTAGGAGAATCTTATTCCACAAGAATCACTATTACAATTTATTTATTTCTATGACATCTACCATGTTGATATATATATATATATATATATATATATATATATATATATATTACACGTCTTTATAGTCAATAATATTTATTTTACCCTAATCTAGTTTTGTGACCCTAATAAGATATAAACTAGTAAAATAATTAAAATTAATAGATATGGCATTCAAGCATACATCAAAATGTAAAATACTAAAACTAATTTCAATGATTTTCCAAGTATATTATGCTTAATATAGTAATTACATCAAAGGGATGAGTACTTGGATTTCTCATGTTGATTGTCTTAATATGACTGTGTTCTAGTGACAAGAAATTATACTTAACAAAACATGTGCTTTTTTATGTTCATGAACTATATTTATACCTTCATAGGATAAATTTCATTATATTTGGGTCAATAAAAATTATCGATATTGATTTTGTGATATTCAATTTTGGCTTGTGCATAAATGAGATATTATGACTATAAGGCCACCTTTGTTTACATTTTTTAATCTATTTATGTTTGATGGATAACCTTGATGATACATATAACTCAATAAATTATATTCCTTTGCCTTAAAAACCTAGGTGTGATTTTTAGGGATAAAAAACTATAAAACCCTAAAAATTATAATGGGATGAGCTAACCATATTCACCCTTATTTTATGATTTAATTCTTCCAACATACTCTCTAATTTTAGGCATGTAATCAAGCCATGTGTAGTTATCCCACTTAGTGTCATTGTGTAATTTTATCCTTTAATATATTTATAAAGCTAATTATTTCACTTTTATACTTTAAAATTATTAATTTGACTTGGATTTGGTATGTTTAAGACTTTAACTTTTATTGCTCTTAGGAATAGATTCCAAATTTGGGAATAGTATAGCTTGAGCTTCATCATTTTCAAGTCCTCCTATACGACTAGGGTAATAATCCTTTAGTATTTATATTAGATCCACATGATCCCCTATCTCATCACTCTCCTCATGTGGATATTGGTCATGGGGGAAGTTGTCACCACTCTCATACCTAGAGGCATCAAATTTGGAAGAGATCCTCTCCTCACTCTTGTTGGTCATCTCCTCAAAGAGGATGTGGCATAGGTAGAGATAATGGTGGTGTTTTTGGGCCCATTTTTGAGACTATTTATCATGGATAGAGCTATATATATCTCCTCCCTAATACGGTATGATGTATGATACTAAAACTAACCATCAAGATGATAGTTAAGACCACCTTCCTAAGGATGAAAATCTCTAGGCCTATGATGGATGGGGAGGGAAGCCTTAAGACCCTCTATCCCTAACTCCTCCTATGATCTCCATGTTTATATATATTTCTTAGTGTGTTCATTGATGTTTGTTTTATTTCATTATCTTTTTTTATTGATGTGTAATTAGGTTAATTTAACTATGGTTATTGGCCAAGTTGTGGCCGTTTATTTTGGACTTTAGTTTATCTTGAGGCTCTCTTAGATTGGTTTTGAAATAAATTTATGACTTTTATACCTATTTTGTGTATGAATAAAATTTTATTATAGGTTTGTTTATAAAAAAAGTAATATAAGTGTGTTTTTCAATTAATTTTTTTTGGAATAATACGGTAGAGTTTATCAATGTGGAATAGTGTATAAATGTTTACTAGATAAGTGTCAAGTACATTATTAAGTGAGGCCTTAATTTTTCTATATATGAGATTCGACTAACATGCTAAGTGGATGATTTAACCATAATTAAATTATTTATAGATACTAACCAAACTAGTCTGTGTACAAGCATACTAAAATAAAGGTGTGGGTATGTCTATGAAACATATTATGTAGTTTTGAAATATACAATGAGGTTTTTGTATTTGTTTGAAAAAATAATATAAGGGTAAGTTTCATAATATAACATTCATGTGTAATAAAATGGTAGGTTGGGACCATGTTTGTGTTCTCGAGTCATGTATAGTAAATGTTTGTCAAGGTTGTCATTTTCAAGTACGAAACACCTAATTTTAGTTTCTAAAAATGACCCCCTTTTATTATATTAATGGAATTGATAGATTAAAATTAAAATATATATTTGAGTTTCTACAACACACTTTTTCATTATTATGAAGCTTCAATTGTGCAGGTCACTCAATATAAATACTAAAACCAACATGTGTAGTCAATGTTCATATATTTATAATTTTAATTTAAAAGTAATTTTTTTAATATTTAAATAGTAAGGAAGGAATATGTGTATATATTTATAAAAGATATTTTTCCATTGAAACATTTTTATATATGATGCTTCCTTGAATCATTAGAGAAAATCATGATTCCTTATTTAATCACATGGAGAGTTGGGATAATTGTGTTGTAAATTTTTTGTAACTATAGATACCCTTGGGTTGAAAATACAACATGCCCCAACCATCTTGAATGTGGGGATAAGTGAATAATTTAATATCCCTAGTTAACTATACATGTAAGAAAGAGGTAACCACTCAAATAAACTCAATTAACCACTATAGATAGAATATTTATTCAATTATATAGTTTATCTTCAAATCTCTCAAGTTATCTCTGGGTAAAACAAAAATGCATGATGTAATAACCTAAAATGGTATTTGATAAATAATATTTCTAATTGAGACTACTTATTCATAACTTATCCCTAGACCTATCCTAGATCATATTATCACACTTACCCAGCCTTAATGTGGGCCACATGCATCCATAATTAGCCCTAAATTAGTCATACACCCTCATCTCCTAATTATGGTCCTTTGTGCTTGGTGTTTTACCAGTTAGACACTAGCACCATAAAAATGACACTAGTACCACATGGATCTAGTCTCCCAAATCTAACACTAATTTCCTTTACCTTTAGTTCTACCAAATGAATATATTTTCAAAACTAGGACTTCCTAGGATTGACTTAGACCTCTTTTATCATCTGCATAAGCATTATAATGGTATATATACATTAATTTAATCCATATAACCACTTAATGGAAATCATGTGAAAAACTCACATTTAAACTCAAAATAATTTATATATAATTAAGATTATAAATCCCTATTATTCCCTACTTTTACACACTACCATCTATAGTAGTCCTATCTCAAATTACCTAGATTTTGTCTCAAGCACATTCAAATCACTCAATGCCACTATCATACTAGCTTCACTTGAATTTTCACCAAAAATTGGGTGGGGATAACTAAATTAGTCTTGATCATTCCTAAGAGTATTTGTATGTAATTAATTCTCTTTATAGTGGGGTGTTGAGGATGTCCAACCTACCCTACTAACAAACACACTTTTTAGCTCATGTCAACTACATGCCCTAAATACATGGATAATTAGGGTTTTATCAATAAATTAGTTGTTATAATAAAAATATATGGTTTAAAAACTCATGCACATATGAATAGACCTCATATATCTAGACATACGTGCACCTAAAATCTCAAGATAGTCTTACACATAGGATACTACCTCTAATATTAGGACACTGCCACCACATTTCGAATAATAAAACTACTATAAAGTTGTTACAATACTATATAGGAGGGGTTATAACACTAGGATCTATTTTAAGACATTCAAACCATTTTCCAACTTAGTTTCCATTACCTAGATCATTTATATTAATTATTTTCTAGCTAAGTTATTAATAACACTATTTATTACTATTTTTAGAAAGACAAAGCTAGTAAATTTTGTGAAAAATTAGTGGTTGTATTTATTACATATTATATCCATAATTTATTATACTCAAATATTTAATGAAGATATGATTTACACATTGTTAATTCCTAAAAGTTTAAAACATTTGGTGAACCTAACTTACTTTGAACATTGCTCAAACCCTAACATAAAAAGATCCTAAGGTTTGTATATTTATTTTTCATATATTTCATTAGCTGATTTAATTTTTTTATATTTCATATATTATGTGTTATCAACTCTATTTCAATTTGTTTATTATATGTCATCTCAAAAATATATCTCTCTTCCATTAAGAAGAAGTGTTAAGCTAGGTGGTAATCCTATTGAGCATATTCAAATTTATACTATTCAATATTATACCATGTATAAGGGACATATCATAACTCTTTTTGGTGTTCCTTCACTCCTTTATTATGTGGATTTCAATGATAATGTATCGAAATATGAGAAATATAATCAAGATCAAGATGATACACAAGTTATAAATTAGGACACTCTCCCTCCACTTAAAAATGAAAACATAATTCCAATAAGGATGAGATCCTTTAGAGATTCAAATATAGACTTTAGGAAAAACCCCTTTATCATGCACACATTTTCAAATCCATACTAGAAATTAATAATAAATCAAAGAATGGTCAATCTTCAATTCCCCAAGTTAATAACATTATCACACCTAAATTGGGACCAACTCAAATAGTAGAATAACCAATTATAAATAAATAAAATTTAGTGATAGATACACCTCTTATGGATAGTTCTTCCACTCTATATGTATAATCCCTTATTCCTGAGGTTCATACTTTGTAGGCTAAAGTTTTATATCTGGAGTAGGGAGCCTCTGGGCCATCACATGCCTTAGATTCTAATGTTATTTAGCATATACTTTTGGCACATAACAAAGTGGTAACTCCTTTTCCATATAAATTCATGTAACCCAAGGTTCTATTGTAGGATGGTAAGGGTGACCCAAATCACCATCTCTAATATTTCAATGTAGCATGTTTAGACTATATGTCCAATGATTGGCTAATCACTAAGTTATTTCCATGCATTTTAAAGGATTATGCCTTATAGTGGTTTTATGATCTAATGAATCAATCTATCACTGAATTCAATCCTTTGGTAGACATGTTTTTAACACATGTCATAAACATCAATGACAAGATTTCATATGCTCAAGTTTCACAATTAAAATAAAATAAAATGGGTGTATTACAGAAAACATCTTATGATATAAGACTATATTATCTAAATTATCTATCCCCATGGTATATAAATAGGTTTAGTAAATATTAAAATAGATTCTTCTACCAATATTAAGTAAAGTTATCTCATATAATAAGTTTTAAATATTCATAGATTTGTGCCACATAGTAAAAGAAAGAGAAGTCAAGCTTCTCTCAATGTGAAAACTAAAATATACAATTGGATTAGAGTCAAATACTAAGATTTATAGTAAGCCTCCATATAAGGTAAATGACAATAAAAAAGAGTGATCTAAAAGCCACAATTAACGTAGGTTCAAATCCATCACCCCACTTATTAACAACTTCTCCATGAAAAAATTTCACCTACCTTCTAGAATCTCCATCTTGAGTTATATAATAGCTATTGTAATTCAATTTCATATATATTCTTCCTATAAGAAAAGTTAATATGACACAAACTCTTCCAAGGAACTAATTCCAATGCATTATATGAGTATCATAGGGCACCGGGCCATATAATAAATAGATGCATCTCCCTAAAACATAATATATAGTATTTTATCAAGGATAACATTATTAATATGGGTACACCCATATAGGCACTAATAATATATAAAATAGAAGATAAGGTATTACAAATATTCTCATATCCATTTATAAATAACACAGTGAATGAGGTAGGGAACACTTTAGGTGTTTATTACACATATCAATCACATCCATCACTAGCTTCATATCACACTATTATAGAGGAGGCACACCTACTACACAATATCATTAGTGTTTACCACATTATATTTATAGCTAGATAACTCATCACTTTATAATAGTATATTGTTAATGATGATATAGATTTATATGCACTCTTTGTATGAGCCTACATAGATCATCATCCTATCCAAAATGTTATGGTTGATAATGGGTCAATCATTAGCATGTGAACTATCACACTTATACAACATTTGGGGTATTTAGAGCATGAAATATCCCCTACACACATATTTATTAGTGGTTTAATTTTTCATGTTCATATCTCCATTGGGGAGATTATAATTCCACTATAGGTTGGACCAGCACATGTGGCCACTATATTCTTGGTATTACCTAGTGTAGGCATGTTTTCTATGTTATTGGGTAGGCCATGGATACAAAATATATGATTCATTACATACATAGTGCATAAATACCTAAAATATATACATATAATTTATGTGGTCACAATTGAGGGTCTTCCATGTGAGTATCCTCTACCTATTCCATATATAGTTATAGAATAGGTACCAATTACAACATAGTTATTAGTTATAACTTAGAGAATAGTTCCTATCATTAAACCATATATTTTATTGAATATATTGGTGAAGGTGAAGTCTACTCCTATAGTGTTTCCATGTATGTAGATTCTCCTATAAAGACTATGATTAGAGATTCCCATGCATCAGAGATATGTTGCAGAGTCTAAAGGGCCTCCCTCTACTCACTTTACTATGAGATTAGTCTTATTGAATTATTGGGATTGTCAAAATAGGGAATCTATGCCATGTACATATTCTTATACTAGATGGGTCTCTAATTCCCCTATATTTCACATGATACCATAGTTAGTGTCACAAATTCATAGCACCATGTTGTAGGTAATGCTAGATATATATCACTCAGTATAATATATTATGGGACCATAGTTTCCTTTTCAATTATCATATTTCCTTTATTTAACATAGGCCACCATGATAGTGAGTCTTCTATGAGACTCATCAGTTAGTACTTTTCATCCCTTATTATATATACTTTCCATATCTCTTACTCCTTATACATAGTTAGTTTTTATATTACTTCTACATAGCTTATATCTAGAAAATATTAAAATAATAGAATATGTCAAAAACACAAAAACATTCAAATAATTACTCAAAAAACACAAAATTATAGATTTTATACATTATTATGTTTACACCTATTATATTTTCTAGACACTACATATGCTAGCTATCTTAGTAAAGTTAGTTTTATTATACATACATGTTTCACTTATTATTGTTGAGTGCTTGAATATTTATATAATACTTAGGTCAATGACCCCAATCTATATTTTCTATTATCTACCCATTGGGCGAGTATACATGGATACATGGGTCTTCACTTGACACATTCACCCACTTGGGGGCACACTATACATAGTTTTGATTCCTAGGTTCTATATTTTTATACTATACATCCTAGCTTTAACATTTTATATCTTGGTATTGATCATACTACTCTTGCTCATATTTTTTTTCTTTCTATTACTACTTTAGAATAAACATATGTACCACCTATCTCTTACAAATATTTGTATTACATATTCATGCATACTTTAATTTCTTGCTTTCCTAATTTATACTTGATTGTCTCTATGCTTCTTCTATTCAATGAAATTTTAATATCCCATTACCCTTTATCTATAAACAACTTATATTTAATAGTATGTATGCTTGAGACATGTGTCCATGTCCTTATGTGTGCGTTCTTGATTTTGCATGCAAACACTTGAACATGTCATCCTATGTGCATCTAAGCCAACTTTCTTGTTGATTGCTTATTTAGACATATGAAAATTTCATTATATATCTCATTTTTATAGATTTAGTGACATGTTCCCATGTCCCTTGCATTATGTCTCATTGGCCTACTTTGTGTGCCTCATGTGTTTTGTATGTATGATTTATTTTATGCATCATGGCCATGACAATTTTATTTCCTTGTTAAAAACACCATTTTTAATTCCATGAGGGACCTCATGCATCTACCCTTCCTAAATTTATGTTGTGATGGACATCATACCTTATCCCCTTAGGTAGCTACCCATTTTTACTTAAATTTGTTGTTACATACATCATTATATCAATATTGACATCCTTGTGAATGTTAAACATGACATACATCACACATAAAATACTTATGCTTAAAGTATATTACATTATAATTTTATTCATGCATATTATATTGGATTATTACTAAATTATCATTTATGCTCTAGCTAACACACATTTTGTAGTGTTTTTTTCTTTTGAGGATAGTTCTTACATATATTCAACAACTCCACTCAAAAGAGGGGATATTTATAGGGTTTTGTCATAGATATCAAGAAACTATATGGAACTCATAATAAATTTTCATCACATAGGTTCATATTATATAAAATCAAACTCAGGTAAACACAGTTGGAAAATAGTGACGTAGAGCATCGCAATTACACAAAAATTAGACTAGAAGGACACTAGCACAACATTTCCAATAATGATGATACTATTTAATACATGGGTATAATATCCAGTATTTTTAGTTTCATAAAATCTAAATTTTGTGCCAAAGTACAATAGGTAAAATACATATTTGAATAGATTTATTAATTTTACTTAGTTTTACTCATATTTAAACTATTTTTGTTTAGATTCATACTAGTTTTCTCAAATTGGGGGAATAAAACATGGCATGACCATTACCATATTTATTTTAGATACACTTATATATTTTATTACAACTCAATCCAAAATCTATATGCTCAAATATCATATTTGGGGGTATGTGTGCGGCACATTATTTCTGTATACTCACTTAAACATTGGTTGATCAGGTGGATTGATTATTCCATGTCATTATATACACTAAATACTTATTAAATATATTCCATGTTACACACTAATTCCATGAATTAATAAATTATAGTGTTTATCATTCTTTATTAGCCTAGAACTTCTTAATGTACTTGAGTGGTTACAAAACCAACATATTGAGTTAAACATACCTAGTTAGATATTTATAGTTACAACACATAGTATTAGTTTCATATAAATTTCTTGAAAATGGGTCATAAATCATGGATTAATATCCTACTTGAGCTATTTATCCACATACATGAGAATTTTGGATACACCATTATTCCAATCCAATGTATTCATAGGTCATGATCCACCAAGTGGTGGTGGGAAATAATGGATTCAAAATTAGATTGATTTCTTGATCCACCCACACATGAAGATTTTAAATTACATCATATTATTCCAATATATTCAACAATTTATCACTATAGACATGTCCACACATAGGTTATCACTAAGTTTATGCATTGGTTTGCATACCTAGTGAGGTGGATTCCTTCCTTTCCTATTTCCTATCTCTTTACCTAGTTTTACTTCTATAATTAGTTTAGTATTTTGATTTTGATATATATTATGTAATTATTGATTTATTAATGTTTCAATTATATTAAAAGCATTGGATCATGCTTCACATACTCATAACTAGCATCACATACTCAAACCCAGCTTCACAGGCTTCAACTTCTAAGTAAGTCAAAGTATGCTTCTATTTCATTTATCTTAGTCATTTTACTTTGATGCATTTATAGAATAAAGGGGGAAAATTTAATCACCTAAAAGTGTTATTTTAGTGATAATACTACTACTTGAGACTACCTATCCCTAACTTAGCCTTAGACCTATCCTAGAGCCTATTATCACATTTATCTAAACTTAATGTAGGCCACAATCATCCCTAATCGCCCTAAAGTACTCCCAGACCCTCATTTATTTATCCTAACCCTTTGTGCCTACTATTTTATAGCTAGACACTAACACCATAATAATTACACTATAACCACATGGCATTAGTGTCCCAAAAATGGTGATAATGTCCTTTACTTTTCTTTTCCCCAAACATATATCTTTCCAAATATCTAACTTCCTAGGGTCAACCTAGATCTCTTTTATCACCTGCAAAAGCATAAAAATGGTATATATACATTAACTTTATCCCTATAACATCTAGATGGAAATTAGATGAAAGATGCACAATCAAGATCAAAACAAGTGCACAATTAATATTATTAATCCCTATTCTGACCTACTTTTGCATACTAAAATCTATAGCAGTCCTAAGCTAAGATTACCTAGCTTCTAGTCTCAATCACATTCAAGGCACTCAAGTCCACTTTCATACTAGCCTCACTTGAACTTGCATAATCACTTAGGTGGGGATAACTACATCAGGCTTGATCCCTCAAATTATTGGTATGTAGGCAACTCTCTTCACAATAGGGTGTTGATGATGTCTAGCCTACCCTATTAACAAACACACTTTTTAGCTCAAGTCAACTAGATACCGTAGCCACATGGAGGATTAGGGTTTACTCACTAAATCATTTATTACATGAAAAATATAGGTATTTATAAAAATTTTATGTAAGAACAGACCTCATATATCTAGACATGTGCACCCAAAATCTTAGGATAGTCATACACAAAAGACACTACCACTAATATCAATACACTGCTACCACATTTCCAATAATGGTGCTACTATCAAATTATTGAAATACTATTTACGAGGGGTTATAACATTGGGATATACTTTATGATACTTATACTAGCTTCCATGTCAGTTTTTAGCACTCGATTCATCTATCTTAGTTGTTTTCTAGCTAAGTTATTACTTATATTATTTATTACTATTTTAGAAAGGTCAAAACTATTCAATTTTATAAAAAAAAATTATTGGTTGTATTTATTATGTATTATTTCCCTAATTTAATCTACTCACCTCTTTAAGAAACATAATATTTACACATTGTTAAGTCCTAAAAGGTTAAAACATTTAGTGAACCTAACTTACTTTGAACATTTCTCAAACCCTAACCGTATATGTTCCTATGGTTTGTATCCTTCTTTTTACATATTTTCATTGGTTGGTTTAAGTTTTATATATTTCAAATATTTTTTTAGCATCTCTATTTTTATTTGTTTACTATATTCCATATCAAAAATACATATCTCTTACATTAATAAGAAGTTGGATATCCTACAGAGCAAATCTATATTCCTCCAATTCAAGTTTATACCATGGATAAGGGACCTATTATAACTTATGTTTTTTATCTTTCACACCCTAATTATGTGGATTTAAATGATAATGAATCTAAAAATGAGTAATATAACCAAGATCAAGATGATACACAATTTGGAAATTGGGACACTCTCGCTCCACTTAGCAATGAAAACGTAATTATTAATAATGATGAGATCATACAAATATTTAGAGATAAACTTTGGGAACAACCCCTTGATCATTCACATATTTTATAAGCCATAATGGAAATTAAGAATAAATCAAACATTGGTTAATATTCAACTCCCCTAGTTAATAAAATTATTACACCTACATTAGGGCTAACTCAACTAGCACAATAACTAATTTTAACTCAACAACCTACAATGCTAGTTACACCTCCTACGTCTAGTTCTTCAACTCCAAATCTAAAATTCATTATACGTAAGGTTCATACTCTACAAGATAAAGTGTTAAATATTTTGTAAGGAACCTTTAATCCATCACATGAATTAGATTCTAATGTTATTTTTCATCCACCTTTAGCACATCACATAGAAACAACTCCTTTACCATATGGATTCATGGAACCTAAGCTTATATTTTATGATGGTAAGGATGACCTAGAGAACCATGTCTGAGATTTTCATGTAGAAATTTTTATACTACATATCCAATGATTGACTCCTCACTAAGTTTTTTCCATATAATTTAAATGATTATGCCTTATAAGGGATCTATAAAATTAGTCTTTTATTGCATTAAATCCTTTGATAGACATGTTTTTATCACACTTTATAAACATCAGTGACATGATTTCATAGATCAAGTTGCATCATTGAAACAAAAATCAAATGAACCTATTATAGATTATGTATTACAATATAAGACTATATTGGTTAAATTAAATATCCCCATGGTAGATAAATAGGTTTAGGATGTCTTCAAATAGAGTATTTTACCAGCATTACATGAACATATCTTGTTTAAGAATTTTCAAACATTCACATATTTGTGCCACATAGTAAAATAAATAAAAGTCAAAATTTTCTCAATGAGAAAACTAAAATATACAATTGGATCATAATCAATTTCTAAGATTTATGTTAATATTTCATACAAGGTTAATACCACTAAAAATAAGGGTGATATGAATGCCATAGTTAATGTAGCTTCATATCCATCTCCTCACTTGGTTTTATCAGCTCCCTAATGTAGAGTTTTCATCAACCTTCTAGAGTCACTAGTATGAGTTCTACATTAGCTCTTTGAATGAAATGTCATATCACTCCCTACCATAAAATAGGGTGATATGACATGGTGTCTTCCAAGGAACTATGATTCTAATATATTTTATGAGTATTAAATGGCACCAGGCCATATAAAAAATAGATTCATCATCTTGAAACAAAAGATATGAGATTTGATTGAGGTTAACATTATTTAGATGGGAAAACCCATAGAGGAACTTTAACATATAAAATGGAATCTAAGGCATTGAAAATATTCTTAGATCCATTTCTAAATCACATAGAAAATGATGCAAGGAGCACTTTAGGTGTTCACTACACATATTAGACACATCCACAACTAGCTTCATATCATACTACTATAAAAGAGGCACACCCACTACATAATATCATTACTGTGTACCACACTATAGTTCCATATATATCACTCATCATTTCTCAGAGGAAGAGATTATTGATGATGATATAGATTTATATTCACTCTTTATATGGTCCTACATAGATCATCATCTTATGTAGAGTGTTATGGTTGACAATGAGTCAAGAATCAACATGTGTACTATCAAAATTATATATAATTTTGAGTATTAAGAGAATAATATATCCCCTAAAAACATAGCTATTAATAAATTTAGTGGTCATGTTTAAATATTCATTGACGATATTGTACTTCCACTATAGGTTGGAACAACACATGTAGCCATTAGATTCTTAGTAGTAACTAGTGTAGGCATGTTTGATATGTTATTGGGTAAGCCATAGATATAGAATTTATGAGCCATCCCGTCCATAGTGCATAGATGCATAAAATATATACATGCAAATTAGGTGATCATAATTGAGGGTCTTCAATATGAGTATCCTCTAACTATTCCAGATCTAGTTATAACATAGGTACTAGTTAAAACATAGTTATGAGTTACAACTTAGAGCATAGTTCTTATCATTACACAATAGAGTTCAGTAGAGCCGCTAATACAGGTGAGGTCTACTCCTATAGTATTACCAAATACACATACTTTCCCATGAATATTATTTTTATAGAGACCCATGCATCAGAGATATGTTGTAAATTCTAGAGGGCCTTCCTCTACTCACTTTCTTTTAAGATAAAGCTTATTAAATTATCATGGTTCTCAGCATAGGGAACTTATGCCACCTATAGATTCACTTATGAGATTTGTCCCTAGGACACCATATTTAGTGTCATAGATTCACAATACCATGCCACATTTAGGGCTAGATATAAATCCCTTAGTATAATATATTATGGGACCACATTTCCCCTTTCACATAGCACTCATGATCATAGTTACTTTATTTGACATAATCCATAGTGATAACGAGTCTCCCATGATACTCATTAGTTAGTATTTTTCATCCATTCTTTTACATACTTTCCTTTTCTCTTGCTCCTTGTACACAGTTCATTTTCATATTGTTTGTGGATAGCTTATATTCAAAAAATACAAAAATAATATAATATGTAAAAAACACAAAAACATTCAAATAATTAATCAAAAAACACAAAATTACATATATTTTTGCATTACTTTGTTTACATTTATTATATTTTATAGACATAACATATGATAACTATCTTAGTATAGTCAGTTTTATCATACATACATGCTTCACTTGTTCTTCTCAAGTTCTTGTAAATTGCTACAAGACTCAAGTATACAACCCCAATCTAGATTTTCTATTATCTATCTACTTAAGGGATATAAACTAATACATGTGTCTTCACTTAACACATTCACCCACTTGGGGGGGCACCCTATAAACCATTTTGATTACTAGGTTCTATCTTTCTATATTTTACATCCCATCTTTAGCATTGTTATATCTTGATATTTATCATGCTAATCTTACTCATATTTTCTCTAGCTATTACTAATTTAGACTTAACATATGTACCTCTTATCTCTTACATAGACTTGTATTAAATATTCATGCATAATTTCATTTCTACCTTTACTATTTTAGACATGATTATGTCTATATGCTTCTTTTGTTTGAGTGCATTTGAATATGTCATTATTATTTGGCTCTATGCCACTTCTATTTCATAGTATGTATGCTTTAGACATGTGTCCATGTCCTTTTGTGTTCCTTCTTGATTATGTATATGGACACTTTAACATGTCCTTCTATGTGTCTCTAAGACAACTTGCTTGTTTCTTACAATGTTAACATTTGAACATGTCCTTTTATGTCTTATTTTCACATATCTGGTGACATGTACCCATACCCCTTATATTGTTTCCCCTTGGCCTACTTTACCTACCTCATGTGTTTTGTATGTGTTCTTTCTTATATGAATCATGCCCATGACACTTATCTTTTCTTGCTACGCAAACTAGTTTTTGAATGTTATGAGTGACTTCGTGCATCTACCCTTCCTACTTGTGTTTCCTAATGGACATAATTCCCCATCCCCAAAGTTACCAATTTTTACTCATATTTATTGTTGCATAAATTTCTATATCTATCTTGACACCCTTATAAATGATAGACATGACATATATCATACATTACATAATTATGCTTAGATTATCTTACAGTATGATGTTATATATGCATATTATATTATATTAATATGTAGTTATATTTTATGTTCCAACTAACACACATTTTTCATGTCTTTTTATTTTGTGGATAGTTCTTATATAGGTTGAATAACTCCCATAAAAATAGGAGTTATTCATAGGGGTTTGTCATAGAGATTAGGATCCTATATTGCACTCATAATACATTTTCAGCACACATTCTTAGATTACCTAAAACTAGACTCAAGTAATCATAGTAGGAAAATAGTGACATGCAGAGCAACATAGTTTCATAGAAATTAGACTAGAAGGACACTACCACCCAAATTAGGACACTAGCACAAAATTTCCAATAATTGTTCTACTCTCTAAGACATGACACTACTATCTAATAGCCTCAATATAAAAAATCTATAATGTCTATAAATGTATAGTAGGTATAATATAGGTTTGTATAGATTCAGTTACATATTTAGTAGTTTTACTTAGTTTTACTTAGATGCATACTAGTTTTCATTAGTGTAAATTTTTATTTTTCCCTATTATTTAATTAGGGAAATTATTTTTTTGTGTGCATACATGGAGTTTTCCTACATTCGTGGGATAGGCTAGCTTATGTGGAGATGTGTGTCATAGATGTGTCATTAGGTGTCATAAGAATGTCATAAGTAACTCCTTTGATGGGAGTTACTACTCTATTCTTAGCACCTTATCACCACCTTTCATGGAGGAGTTACATTCTATTGTTAAGGTTGCCTTGACCACCTTTTGTGGAGGAGTTACTTATGTGCTCTCCTATATGTATTCTTCACTTTGGCCATCTCATGTTAATCAGATATTGGGTTTTCTCCTATTTTGTCTTATGCAATTTATCTTCTTGTAAAATTTCAAATTGCTTTAGCATCTATGTGGTGTGCACTTGCTTCATCTCGTGTGATCACGTCTCTATTGCATTTGCATTATCTAGATTCTGGCAATAACTCCGATATGGTATCAAAGCCACCCTAGTAATCGTGTGTCTGGTTATACTATTAGTTTATTCTAAAATTATTACTTTGCTTTCTTAGTAGTTTTTTTTGTTTAACTCAGTTGCATTTGAGAGTTTTGGTAGAGTTTCTTGAAAACTCATGCAAATCCATACAAAAATCTGTTAAAAAAATTACTTTTGTTAAGTTTCATTCAAATCTCCCTTTAGATATCCGAGTAAAAATATTCCAAGACATCTTGTATAGATCTGTTGTGGCTTAAGTAAATGTAATGGAAGTCTATTATTTTGATCATTCTGAAAAGATAGATCTTTGCTCATCTAGAACTTGAAAGTTCTGTACCTCAAATGTTTCAGCTCAGCTAAAAACTATCTGATCTGCTCCAATGTGTCACCAAAATTCTCCTTACAATCTTTGAGCAGTGTGTTCCCTATCTATTGAGGCTGAATTTGATGACAACCTTGACAAGCACGTGTTAATTGTGCTTACCCTGTAGAGAACCGGCGTAGGAAGACAATAATGCCAAGCAGACATTGGGGTTGATAGTCACAACCTAGGCTTTGTTGTGATGTTTGTTTGGGAGGGGGAATGCATGGGTGCTACTGCCATGTTGATAGTGATTGGCTGACTCACCTTCCAGCTTGGTGCCCTTAACGTTGGACTCAGCTGACCTTGCCGCCCTTCAGACCCTTTTTTGGTTTCCAACACCCATTTAGTGGTCCTACCTCTCTCACTAATTCAACTGGTAGTTCTAATTTTATCCAATAATTATTTTCATATTCATAAATCAGTAATTTGATTTTTTGAATTAAAGTCAAATTGGAAATTAGCATTCAAAAAAAGTAGTTTAAATTTTTTTCAAAAATTGTATCTTCGCCTATCAAAGATGAAAGGTGAGGCCCAGGTTGGCAGGAGGCCAATTCCCCCTCACACAAATCTCCTTTGGATTCATCACTCCATGATGAATCTAATGAGTGGTTGGAAGGCCACTTTCTCTCTCAAAATAGACATTTATTTAATGTTTTAGTGCTTCTTTTTACAAAAACACTAGTTTACGGGAAAATTGAATCTTTAATATCTTGCAAATGGTAACTCAGATTCGGGTGCCATTTCTTGAAAAAGTGTTTGTATTTTAATTATCCACAGGGTAGGATTTTTATTTGTTAAAAATGCACTAGTTTATAAAGTGCCTAAAATTTGGGTCTCTTGAGACGCATTTTCAGCTGAGTCAGACATCTTGTTTGCTTAAAGTCTTGCACTAATTTCTCTAAGACACATTCTTGGCTGAGCCTGATGTATTTTTAGCATGCAATTTAATATTTTGAGGGGCCTCAAAATTTTTGGAGGGTGTGTTTGATTTTCATAATTTGCAAATCTTTGCTTTCATTCTCCTTTTTGCATAATTTCACAACTTGCAATCAACACAACTTCACCTAAATTCAGCTTAAAATGGATTCATTTCAACTTAAACCTCTAACACCCTTCAAATATCATGAATAGAAGGTTAAAATGTCAATCATTCTTAGAAGCAAAGAGTTGTATAGGATCACCATGGGTACTAAAGTAGAACCTATCATTGATGTTGAAAAGGTCAAGTGGTACAACTGTAGTGATGAAGCCTATGTATTACTGAGCTTGTCCACGTCTCCAGAACTTATCTTCCATTTAGAAACATCCAAGACTCCCAAAGACATATGGGACACCTTAGAACTCTTATTTGGGAAGCTTGATGAGATGAGAGGTCATGAGCTTGAAAATGAACTCATAAGTCTAAGTCCTAGCAACTTTGACACCCTACATGACTTCTTCACTAAGTTTAAGGCCCTTAGATTGCAATTGAAATAATGCAGGATAGAGAAGAAAGAGGATCAACTCATTCTTTCTATTCTTGCAAAGTTAAGTCCAAGCTATTCAGTCTTTGTCTCCACTTTTTATGCCACAAAAAGTGCCCTTGGCACTACATGGAAAATGCCTTCTTTGGATTCATTCATTGCCAACTTGACTAGGGAGCAAGATATGCTAATTCAAAAGGGCACAATGAAGTCTACTCAACCCCAAGCTTTGACAGCTAGAAATGGTAAGGATAAGACTTCAACAAAGGAGAAGAAGAAAAATAACAAGGACCAGGAGAAGAAGAAAGAAAACAACAATCCTGCCAAAAACAACACTGGGTCTTCCTCCTCCAATGCTAAACCTAAGAAGGAGAAGGTTAAGAGTGCCTATTATAAAAAGAAAGGGCATGATGAACACAAATGCATGAAGAAATAAATAGATCACCTAAATCATCTTCTAGAGAAACACAACATAGGTGTTCTTGAGTCCATCAAGTAGAATTCATCTACCCAAGATTCTACTAAGGCAAAAATCAAGGGTAAGGAGAAAGAAAAGGGCAAGGTCCTTGTAGCTACTATAGCTTCTTTAACATCATGGGTCATTGATTTGGGTGCTTCTCACCACATGGTCTCTTCACTAGTTGAGTTTTCATCTTTAGAGCCTTATAACATGACTTTAATTAGTTTGGGTGATGACACATCAATTTCTATTGTAGGGAGAGGGTCAATTGAAATGGAAGGAGGAACATTCAATAATGTTCTAAGTGTTCCTTCTCTTTTAACCAATCTCCTATCAGTGTACCAAATCACTCACATTGGTTGGGGCATGAGAGTTGAGTTTTCACCAAATTTAGTGGCTATCAGGGAATTGCACAGTGATACTACAGTGGTAGTCGGTAGGGCAGATCACCAAGCTAGGTTATACACCTCACATTTTTCACCTAATTCTTCTCCAACAGCATTGCTAACTCATTTAGATGGAGTTAGTAAATTATGTCATGAGTGGTTTGGCCACCTTAACTACCACTACCTTAAACAACTTTGCAAACATGACATGGTCATTAGATTGCCTCATGTCCAATTCTCAAAAGGACTTTGTGAGGGGTGCTCCCTTAGGAAGCATCTCAAAATAAAATTTTACAAAGGAAAAGCTTGGAGGGATTCACAACCTTTAGAGTTAGTCCACAGTGATGTATTGGGACCCTTTCCACAACCATCTTTCACAAGGGCCAAGTACATCCTCACTTTCATTGATGATTTCTCTAGGTAAATTTGGATATATTTTCTCAAACAAAAGTCTGAAGTGTTTGAAAATTTTCTAGACTTCAAGGCTCTTGTTGAGAAATAGAGTGAAAAATCCATGAAGGTTCTTCGAACTAATAATGGAGGGGAGTATGGTAGCAATAGGTTTGAGCAGTTTTACTCCATAGAGGGGATTGATTTGTAGCACACAATCACTTATAATCCTTTATAGAATGGGTTTGTAGAATGTAAAAATAGGTTCTTGAAAGAGATAGGTAGCTGTATGATTCACTCCAAATCCTTAGCACCACAGCACTGGGCTGAAGCCATCAATTATGCTTGATACATTCAAAATAGGGTTCCTCATAAGTATTTGAAAGGGATAACACCCTTTAAAGCTTGGCATAAAAGGAAACCTGATGTTGAGCACCTTAGGTTTTTTAGATCCCCAGCCATGGCCCACATTTTGAAGAAGAAATGCAAAGTTATGGAACGTCAGTCCAAGCCTTGCATCTTTGTAGGATATCTAGATGGTATTAAGGGGTATCACCTTCTAGATCCAATCACTCATGAGTTTTTCATCAAGAGAAGTGTCCATTTTTAGGAGAGTCCTAGAGACTCAACACTTGACACTTCTTCTCCCTCATCAGATCTACTTCTTCATGATGGTTCCTCATCTGATTCAGATCAGCCATAGCAGGTTCTTGAGCTAGAGACATCTTCTTCTTCTTCAATTTTAGACAGTGAGGACAGTGATGTAGAGTCATCCACCTCTAGTTAGTCAGAGGATGATGAGTTAGCACCTAACTCACCCACTTTCAGGCCACTTTGGGCCAGACAAACACTTGAGAGTGTTGGCACTTGGGCAGGAGATCCCATAGATGACAGACATACTAGGAGGGATTTTTAAAGAGATCCACATGCCTTCTTTGCTTTAGTTTTAGATCCATAGACTTTTTGAGAGGAATCAGGGGTACTTGAGTGGGATAGTGTTATGGAGGAAGAATATTATTCCTTAATCAAAAATCACACTTGGGATTTGACTTCACTTCCTAAGGGAAGAAAGATGGTTTGATGTAGGTGGATATATCAAACCAAGTTTATCACTGATGGGTCAGTTGATAAGTACAAGGCACAATTGGTTGCCAAGGGTTTCTCAAAGGTGGTAAGCATTGAATACTCAGAGACCTTTGCACCCGTTGCAAAGATGACTTCTATCTGACTCACCTTGGCTATTGCCAAAGCCCATGGTTGGGATGTGCACCAGATGGATGTGAAGAGTGTCTTTCTTCATAGAGACCTAGAGGAGGAGATCTACATGGAGCAGCCACTAGGATTTATTCAGGATTCTTCCTTAGTATGTAGACTTAAGAAATCTATCTATGGCCTCAAACAAGTCCCTCAGGCATGGTATGCCAAGATGGATTCCTTCCTTCTCATAGTAGGTTTCACTAGGTGCCATTATGACCCCAATGTCTACTTTTTGTAGCAAGATGATTCACTCCTAATTCTGGTTCTATATGTTGATGACATTTTGATCACCAGGAGTTCTTCATCAGCTATTGCATTTTTGAAGGCATCTCTCCAGGATATATTTGACATGATAGAATTGGGTTTATTGTACTACTTCTTTGGCATCGAGATCTCACAGTCAGATTTAGGGATTTCTCTTGGATAACCTAAGTATGCTCTTGATTTATTGTCTTAGTTTCACATGGCTGATTGCAAGCCATCTTCAACTCCCTTTCTATCAGGAGTCAAGCTTGAGGCTGATTGCTCTTCACCATTGGTTAATGCCACTTAGTATCGAAAAAATTTTAGTAGTCTCATCTACTTGACTCACACCAGGCCTGACATATCATATACAATGGGACTTGTCTCTAGATTCATGCAAGAACCTCATGAGCTACATTGGAAAGTAGCTAAGAGGATTTTGCATTACATACAGGGTTCACATAGATATGGGATTCATTATAGATTTGGCATAGAGGTTGACTTGGTTGGATATACATATTTAGACTAGGTTGGTGATTCACAGACTCACAATTCCACTTCTAGTTACAATCTCTCTCTAGGTTTTAGTCTTATCAGTTGGTTTAACAATAAGCAAAATGCTATTGCTATATCATCCATAGAGGTAGAGTACAGGGGAGTTATTAATGTAGCTACTGAGGCTATTTGGCTTCAGGGGATACTTTCTAAGTTTGGCATTCCTATTGGGCATCCCACCATAATTTATTATGACAACCAGAGTACCATTCAAATCTACAAGAATCTAGTTCAACACCAACAGACCAAGCACATAGAGATTCACATGCATTTTATTTAGGAGCTTATTCATAGTTAGGTCATTGACTTGATATTTTTCTAGTCTTCAGAGTAGGTTGTAGACATCTTCACCAAACCTTTCACAAAGAGAAAGTTCATTCATCTATGAGTTCTTCTTTGGGTGAAGTCCACATTTGTAGCATCATCATCTTTGGGGGGCACTAGCCTCTTCCTTTATTTTATGTCTCTCTTTTGGGGAGGAGTTTTTTACTATGGGTTTTCTCCTTTTCTCTATCTTATGGGCGATTGCATTTGTACATGGGTACCTCATTAGGCCTAGTTGCAAGGACCCATTTTGTTTTTCCACACTGCCCACCTAAGATGCGCTTATGGGGGGTATTAGTGTAGGTTTTTATTTTCCCTATTATTTAATTAGGGAAATTATTTTTTTGTGTGCATACATGGAGTTTTCCTAAATTTGTGAGATAGGCTAGCTTATGTGGAGATGTGTGTCATAGATGTGTCATAGGTGTCATAAGAATGTCATAAGTAACTCCCTTGATGGGAGTTACTTCTCTATTCTTAGCACCTTATCACCACCTTTCATAGAGGAGTTACAATCTATTCTTGGGGTGCCTTGACCACCTTTTATGGAGGAGTTACTTGTGTGCTCTCCTATTTGTATTCTTCACTTTGGCCATCTCATGTTAATCAGATATTGAGTTTTCTCCTATTTTGTCTTGTGTAATTAATCTTCTTGTATAATTTCAAATTGCTTTAGCATCTATGTGGTGTGCACTTGCTTCATCTCATGCGATCACGTCTCCATTACATTTGCATTATATGGATTCTGGAAACAACTCTGATAGTTTTACTCATATTCATACTAGTTTTCTCAAATTAGAGGAATCATGCATAACATAACCATTCCCACATTTAGTTCAACTATTTAGATATAGCTTATTATAACTCAATCTAGAATCCATTTGCTAAGATATTAGATTTTGGGGTATGTGCATGGCACATTATTTTGTACGATCACTTACACATTGTTTAATTAGATGGAATGATAGATTCCATGTCACTATCTATGCTATATAATTTCAACATAATATTCTAGGTTGCACACTAGTTTCATGCCTTACTCAATCTATATTGGTTAGAATTCCCATGTGGCCCAGAGCTACCTAATGTACTTGAGTGGTCAAAAAACTAACATACCTAGTTAGACATACCCAATTAGATATTTAAAATTACTTCATATAGTTTCAATTTTATATTCATCTACTACACATGGGTGGGAAGTAATGTAGTGATGGCCTATTTGAGCTCTTGAGCAACATACATGAGAACGTTGGACACACCATCATCCAATCCAAGTTAGTCATATGTCATAATACACCAAGCAATGGTAGGAAATGATGGATTCAAAACTTGATTGAGTTCTTGAGAAACCCACACATGAGGATTGAGTAAGCCATCAACTCAATCCAATATATTCACTAATTTATCACTATATACATGCACACACATGGGTTGTCACCAATTTTATGCATTATTTCACATACCTAATGAGGTTTATTTGTTTATTTCCTCTCTCTTATATCTTTACCTAATTTTAATTATTTATTTAGTTTAGTATTTTACTTTTTATATCTCTTAATTAATGACTAATTTATGCATGTTTCACTTACATGACACATAATGTAGCATGATTGACATACGCATACCTATATTTACATACTCAAACCTAGATTCATGGGCTTCACCTCCTAGGTAAGTTCATGTATGATTCTTTTTCCTTTATCCTAGTCATTTTGTTTTATTTGATTTCTATAATAAATGGGGGAATATAATCAGCTAAAAGTGGTATATGAGTGTTAAGAGTGCTACTTGAGACTAGATATCCCTAGTTTATACCTAGACCTATCCTAGATCCTATTATCACACTTATCTATCCTTCATGTAGGATATAGACATTTTTAATCAAACCTAAATTAGTTCCAAACCCTTACTGATCTTAGCCCTTTGTGCCCAATTTTCTACCAATTGCACACTAATTCCATAATAATTAAACTAACACCTCATGGCATTAGTGTTGTAAAAATGGTGCTAATGTCTTTTACCTTTATTTTCCCCAAATGGAAACCATTTCAAAACTAGAAATTCCTAGGGTTATCCTAAGGCTCTTTTATCACCTACACAAGCATCAAAGTGGTATATATACATTAATTTTATCCCTCTAAACATTATATGGAAATCATATGTGAAATACACATTCAAACTCTTAACATGTTGTGTGCAATTAAGTTTAGCAATCCCTATTCTTCCCTGCTTCTACATACCACCATCTATATCATTCTTAAGCTTAGATTACCTAGATTTATAGTATCAAACACATTCAAGATACTCAAGGCCACTATCATACTAGATTTAATTGCACTTTCAGCAACACTTAGGTGGGGAGAACTACATAAGGCTTGATCCCTCCTGAAAGTATTGGTATGTAGGCAACTCTCTTCATAGGGGGGTGTTGAGGATGTCCAACCTACCCTACTAACAAACACAATTTTTAGATCATGTCAACTAGATGTCTATCTACATGAATGATTAGGTTTTTCTCACTAAATTAGTTATTAAAATCAAAATACATGGTTTCAAAAGTAATACACGTAGGAACAAACCTTAGAGATCAAGACATGTGTACACCTAAAAGCTCAAAATAGATCTATATAGAGGATACTAATACTAATATTAGGACATTACCACCACATTTCTAATAATGGCACTACTATCCTATTATTTCACTACTATCCAAGAGGGGTTCTGACACTAAGATTTCATTTTTAAAACTTATACTAGCTTCTACCTCATTTTCCAGTACTCAGATCATTCATCTTAGTTGTTTTCTAGCTAAGTTATTACTTCCACTATTTATTACTATTTTTATAAAGGTAAAAAATATTAAATTTTGTAACAAAGTAGTGGTTGTATTTATTTCATTAATTTAACATACTCATCTATTTAACAAACATAAGATTTATACATTGTTAAGTCTTAAAAGGTTAAAAACACATTATCAAAATGGAATTATTAGTGTCCATGCCCCCATCATGAGTATATGTTTGATCATATAGTTTAATTAAATATTTCCTAGTAAAAAATAGATTCATGATAAAAAGAGAATGAATAATTTTCATGCATCCATCATGACCATATATTTGATAAGTGTGAAGTGCAATGACAACTATTTTCCATTAAAATGTAAAGTATGCTTATTTTTATTTGCATGAATTTGTATCATGACTCATGAATATAAAATTTTGTTATTAAACAAATATCATACCTCTTAAATCTATGAAAAATGATATAGAATGTTATGCATCTATATGCTAAATCTAATAACTTGTATCCAAAATATATGTGTATGTGAAAACATATAATTTATATTCTTGTAAAGTATCTACATATTCCTTTTTATATACACTTGTAGAAACCTAAATTTGGTCACAAATAATTGATAATTTTAATTATTTACACGTCCTAAATATCTTCATTTGTATCCAAATACATGATTGCTATTCACCATTCCTCTAACCTATTTATCTATATTTGAGACTGACCTTTTTTTCACCATCATTACTACACAACTTTAAAAATTAATTATCAAACATATTTTACATTAATCTCAAATTAAATATAACTTGGAACATTTTCCCATGATTCTCTAGTACAAGTCTACCCTAGGTAGGTAGATATCATATACCTGTCCACCTAGAGTGGCCTTATCCTCATGCTAGTTAATAACTAGTTTCCAAATTAAAAATATTCCTTTTGATTTTTCTTCATGTTATACAAAATTTGATAAATTAATTTTTAAAAATGTTTCACTATAAATATAAATCAAATATCATTAATTATTATTATGATGACACTATCTATTAAACACTTACACACTATTGAGAATTGAGAAACTCTACCCTATTCTCCCCAAATTCAAGGTCATTCACTAGTATCAATCACAAATCAATTATAAATCATATAAAATAAATTTAATATTTATCATTTTCAAGTATCAAATCCATATTTCTATCTACATACATATAGTCAAGGAGAACAATTACATGAACACTCTAAGTGTGAGATTTATGTGTGACTTTATTCTATCCTTGGATTATATAGATAAATAGGCAGTAGTAAATCATAGATACGATTATTTGGATTAGATAATCCTATTACACTTCCCCTCTCTATTTTTTATGTTTATATCTCTCACAAAGACCCCTAGGGTTTCCAAAGCAAAGAGAAGGAAATAAATAAAATTTTCATGGCACAAAAAAATCAAAGCATTTTATCCTACTCAATAGACATAGGTAAATAAGGTGGAACCATCACTTTATTATGATAGTTAACATGAAAAAGTGAAAAATCAAAGGAGATGATTGGCCTACATTGATTTCTATGGAACACATACCTATATAGTAATATCTTAAAAATTCATTCTTGATTCTAAGATGTCATAACTATATCTTTGCTTATTTTTCATTGTCATGTATTAGATATAGTAAACCATTAATTATAAAATATAGGTATTGTAATATTAGTTGTATTTACTATTATTATCATATGTAACTTGATAATTTCAATTTCCATTTCAATCAATTCTAGTTTATATTTATATTTATGCTTAGATGTTATACATTACACTTTGAGCATATTTCTCAAGTTTTAAACTATTTTTAAAACCATAAATAATTTTGTTGGTGAATTTTATCATAAGGATCCCATAATAGAGGAAATGGATCACTTAACTTATGCTTAAATTCTAGTAAATGTTGATGTCACAAAATATCTTCTCACTTATGTGTATTTGATTATTGATAATAAAAATTGGGTACAACCTATTGATTATGAAGGTTTAACTTTTAGATGTTGTAGATGTTTTCTTATAGGTTATTTGGTCAATGATTTTCAAAGTATACATTATAAAAATTAAATTCATAGCGGAAGGATATAGGCCTAAAACATATAAAAATTGAATCTATTATAGAGAGGGAGGATGAAAGTGAATTAATGAATATGGCCTTAGAATAATTCATGGAAATAACTCCATGTGGTGAGGCCTAGGCAAATATTTATAAAAATATAATGAGGATTTGTTGGCTCAGTCTCCATTTCAGCCCATTTTATAATGTGAAGGTTTGTTAGCTAGGATTCCATTATTGAAGACTACTTTAGGTGATGTTCTTGAATTCTCCATACCTATTTTTCCTAAATCAAGGGAATGAGGAGAATGGATGGTGGTGAGTATTAAAAATAAAGGTAAAGTTAATAAATAGATTCAACCACTGAATATGACCCTCAAACCATTAAATGAAATTGGTAATGATGCACCTTAGGTGGTTTCATTATTTTTTAGTTGTTGATTTTTGTTATTTTTGTTGTTTTAGGCTTATTTTTTATTTTCTTTTTAGGAAATTTTTTTTAACACATTTTTTTTACCATGCCTACTTTGTCATTGTTAAGGTTTCTTCTTTGTTCTACTAGAAGAGGAGATTCATCAGGATTTCCATGTATATCTACCTCTCCATTGTAATAGGGTAGAGTACCTTTTATAAAACTCCACTTTACCATTAATTTTTAAAAAAAAATTAAATTAAATAAAAAATGGGGTAAAACATGTTAGTGAAACCATTATTTTTTTAAACATTACTTTGGCTTTTTAATTTTTATTCTAGGGTTTTATTTGAATTAATTATTCACATACACTGAAGATAAATTTGATCTTATTTTACTAGATTTAATTCAGTGTTACTATAGTATTTATATTTGACATAGGGATTTAAAATATAATTCTTGATTTCCATGCACAAAAATATTTTATTTTATTAGCTTTCAATTTTTTTCTAAAAACTATGTTCCTATATTTTTAAAACCCATAAGATCTTTCATTCTAATAAAATTAGTCTTTGATTTTACTTGAGCCATGGTGTGATGGGAATTGATATAATACTCAAGTCATTAGACAATTGTGTGTGTGTGTGTGTGTGTGTGTGTGTATTAGTTTCCATGTACCTCATATATAATATATGCATATGTTTTTTTATTTTTCCATCCATATGAACCCTTTTAGTCATTTACTTTTTAGTGCACTGGTAAGCAGTTAGCCCTAGGAAGTTACCCTCAACATAGTCTAGAGATGTAATATTTAGGATACTATATGATGGAATCCTCCATAATTAGTTCCATCTAGGCATTGTTCACCATTTTACAATTGGGATTTGTATATCTCAGAACCTAAAAATCAAGCACATTGTGATTAGTTACACTACTAATGCCATTTTCAAAGTCAAAGTTTCAAAATCAAATCATGGTTATATTTCTTAATGAAGGCTACCAAAATGTACCTCTTCAACCCCCTCTACCTCCCACACACTCTCTTGATGGTATTTTTTTAATTTTAAATCATAAGTTTTTAAGGTTTATGATTAAAAGCACAAATATAAGAGTTAAAAACATAAAATCAATATTTCAACGTAATTAATCTATAAAATACCAATGTTAATCATATATCTACATATATATCTAAATAATTTATTCCTAAAAGGACTTCATTTCAAATTTAAAATCCAAAACAAGATATATCTACAAATAGTGACTCAAAAAGTGTACAAAAGGATAATAAGAGTCCAGGTGACATTCTAAGATAAGTTATTTGAAATAAGTTGATAGTATTACCTCTTATGCATTCTCTATGGAGATAAAAAATATTAGTGTTTATATCATAAAATGCATGGGTATCATATTAATAATTATTTGGATTTTAATGAAAAAGTAAAAAATATCATTGATAGTGGTGATCCTATAATAGATAAATGAAGTAATAAACCCACTCACATTATCATTACATCTACTAAGTAACGAGTGCAAGTGTAAAAAATGATAAAGTTATAACAATAAAGGTTACATAAGGAAAAATTAGAGTAAGAAATACATTAAAATGTAAAACTAAAACATGAATGATCACATAAAGAAAATTAGATAATAAAAAGGAAAAATTAAAAAGCATAATTTACTTAGAGAGCATGCATTGAAATATAAGTTAAAAAACAAACTCATGATAATAAATAAGACTTCATCACGATATTTTTTCTCAATATATTTTCAAAATAAATATGTTTCTAAAAAGACAAATGGTACAAATGTGATTTCTCAAGATTAAACAAATCATCTGCTTCATGTATATAGTAAAATGATGAGACCAATACTAAAAAATATATAATCACATATCCAAGTCAATAATTAAAATGAGAAACTATTTCTCTTCCTAGTATTTAATTAGCAAAGCTTAACTCTTCTCCAATTCCAAATGAGATGCAAAGTCCTAAAAATGATGAAAACAATCAAGAGATACATAAATCAAATAATACAATGACAATATATTGTGCAATTGTATTTTCATATACCAAAAAATATATCCTAAGAAGGGCATATCACAATTTCAAGTCAAAAAGGATGATTATGATTATGATTATGATTATGATTATGATAATCCTAAGGATTGGTATACTGAATATGAAATAAATAAAATAATGATTTTCAAAATAACTATGTAGTGAATTATTTAGTATATGTCTACTTCTCATGAGAATTAGTCATTTCATTATTTGATACAAGACCTACATGGGTGAATTACATTGATGTAATCATAAGACAATAGGAATAAATTACATTTTACATAGATTATTTAATGTTTTATTAATTTATTATCCATTCTATTATCTTATCTTGGCACATATGTTCATATGTGTTTACATAGACTTCTTTATAGCCCTTATTTTTTATTTATTTTTATCTTTCCTTTCACTTTTATACTCTTATTTTAACATCTAAGACACATTTATATAAATAGTTCTAATTCACATATTTTTTGGCATGCTACTTGCTCATTCATTGTATACTCTTAGCTCTACATACTATATGATCACACATCGATTCTTTCCCACTAGAAAAATGTATATTATTATCTTCACAAACTATAATATTGTGCTTCATATATATTTGTGGCATATTTCATGCTTTTATTTTTCCACATGTCCATGTTATTGCATGTCTTGGACACTATACTATGATACTTGTTTTGGATATTTTGGATCCATCCAATTATTCTATTTTATAAGTCTTTCTACTTTACTTTTCAAATAATTCAAAAATATGAAAAAAATATAAAATGTCAAAAATACAAAAATATTCAAATATTTAAAAAAATATAAACATTAAAAATATTCTCAAAAATAAAACACCATGACATGAGTTGATAGATTGTTTTATGTGTTATTTATATTGTGTTTGGTAGATAACATTTTATTTTTCATCCACACATGCATTTCGTGAGGTATGTGATTGTGATGTAGGACATAAATATCTACATGTATTCTTAGATGTTATATTCTCTTCTACTTAATGATCATGCATATGTTAAGGGCATCTTATTATACAAGTTACATTACAACATGTTATATCTATCTATGACCTTTATACCATGTTGAAATACATATATTACAAGTGTCTTGTTAGTTACCCATATGAAAAAATTATAAATGGATATGCTCTTTGGATATGATGTTGTTACTTTACTTCATATTCCTTCAATGTTGTTACTTTATTTCATGATAGGATAGGTATTATTTGCTTATTATCTATGGAACTTGGCCCTATGTGTGATATTTTTTTATTTATATATTTGAAAATTGAACATGTCCATTTATTTCAAACACTTTCCCTTATATGTGTCACATATTTATGTCCCTTTTATGACATTAGTAATTTCCTTTGTTTATGGCCCTTCTCTCTATGTGTGTGATGTTTTTTGTATGCACAAAATTTAAACATATCCTTTGTATACAGTCCTTGGCCTTATGTGTGATGTTTTTTATTGTTATCATTGTACGTGTTGATCTTTATTATTGGTTCCATGATACACATCATGGAATTTTAACTTATATTCTTATTTAAACATGGTTACTTTATTGCATGCTTCATTTTTATATCTATCTATACATGACACTTGTATACTTCACATTCAATATGTTACATACATGATTCAATAGTAATTTTATTACTATGATGAGATACTCTCCACATGATTACATAATTTTATATTATTATATATTTATCACATGATATATTTAACTCTTATTTTGATAAGAATGACTTACAAGCTACATCCCTCATCTCAAAAGGGGACCAATATAGTGGGTTTTCCTAGAGATCCAAGCCTCCATGAGCATAAAATTATATTTTATGATATAGTATAAGTTTTCAAAGATTAAAATTAATTCAAAAATCATATTATATTAAATTTAATAGTTTTAAAATATTTAAAGTCTCAAAGATTCAAATTATTTAAAAAATCAAACTTTAGAAAAGAATGCAAGTTTCAAAGATTCAAAAGATGGGTTCTATAGATCCAAAGTAATTTGTAAATCAGATACATGATAGATATCATAAAATTGATATATATTATGGGGGAATATGACATGAATATTTAAGTAGTGAACTCATACTCTAAGATATGATAGTTTGAAATTTTTCTCCTCTGTTAGGCTAGGTAGACCCCCCCCCCTCAATGCTAATTCAAAAAATTTGACTAGCTTACGAGGATTAAAATATCATATCAAGACATAATGGACCCCTCCTTGTCTATACTCATTAAAAACTCATATGAGTCTAGTTTCCAAAAAGGTAGCTATGACAAAATAATATCATAGCGTGTTCAAGATATGGTAAAAATGGTCATGGTAGGTGCAAATTTTCCTACTTTTTCACAATTAATTCAAATAACCCCTTTTCAAAAAATATTTTTTTAACACTTTTGATGGTTAAACTCTTGAACTTCTTTATTTTAAGTGACTTACAAAGGTTTGTATAACCATATCCCCATTAAATAACTTGAAATTAAGAAATCAAAGTATTTCATACGATCTTAATTTTCTATATGTGAATAATAATATAAATATATAAATTCATGGCAAATATTTTCACCTAATTTTTTTTACATGTGAAAATAATAACACCTCTTTGATTTTGGTTTTGAAAAACTTTGAGAATTTATTTCCACGTGTTGTCCACTATTTCTAGAATGATGTCTAGATCTAGTTCAATAAATCCATAGTGATACATCTATCTCTAAAGTTGAGGAAGATCTAA
Organism: Torreya grandis; assembly: GCA_037957365.1. Taxonomy (NCBI): domain Eukaryota; kingdom Viridiplantae; phylum Streptophyta; class Pinopsida; order Cupressales; family Taxaceae; genus Torreya; species Torreya grandis. Next base: position 710,626 of record JARHVA010006508.1, on the reverse strand, counting down.
TAGCAAAAATATTATTTAAAAAATAATCAATCCATTTTTCCAACATCATACAAAATAGGATGATAAATAAATACAAAATTCCTAGAACATCATTTTAGTTTCCCTTGCACCAATATTCAAGGTTTGATTTATATGAAAAATAGTATTCAATCTAATTGCCTTAATTCAAATTCTTTTAAAGGTGTTGAATAGGTTTATAATGGTGTTACTTCAAGAAAATCTCTATAGGAAAAATACAAATATATATATTTGTTAACCTTGAATTTTTAAACATAATAGCTATAGTGGTTTCCACTCCCATCAATGAGTCCAATCTCTCAAATGTGTTTATTTTCACTTCTAGACATCACCATATAGAATGAAATCACATATTTTTACAATTACATAATTTTTTTACCATAATAAAAAACTATTCAAAAATAAATGCAACATTGGCTTTTATTGAGCCATATACTCACAATTTTTTTTAAACAATGTCTTAGCTACAAAGTGACATTTTTGTCCTTCAATCCTCCATAATTTCCTTGAGATTTAATACCACTATTTTCTTAGATAAATGGATAAATAATAGAAAACTACGTCATTAATATTTTTCTTTACACAAAAATATATTAATGTATTCATTCGAGAGATATTTACAAAGAGCATGAAAGCTTATAAAACTTTCACGAGAGGTTACGGGAGAAAACCAACTTTCTTGTGTAACCAACAAAATAACTAAAAAAGTAATTAATCTAAGAAAATAAATTAATAAAAATTAAGAAATAAAACCAACTTTCTTGTGTAACCAACCAAATAACTAAAAAAGTAATTAATCTAAGAAAATAAACTAATTAAACTAAGAAATTTTGGATCATAAACCCAACATCATGCACACATATCCATCTTTCAATGTTCAAAATTCATGATGTTGTTTCCTACACATATATACTACAATATAGTTACAATACAAAGGTAAATGGTTTTTATTTTAATTAAAATCTATTTGGACTACATTCATGATGGGTTCATTCTCTTTAAATCATGCAAATATAATGTATATCTATGTGTAGTGTTGTGATTAATTATGTTATGGGTAATGTATATTTGAGTCTAGTGATAATCAATGGACTTATCATTACTTCTACCAAACCCATTATGTGGTTCAATATTTCTATTATGGGTGATTTTCATTCAAATCCAGTTACACTAAACATACTTAATATCACTTATATAAAACCCCTTTTTTTCCACCTTCTTTAGATGAGTACATTTAATACTTCTTCCCATTCATGAGATTTTGAGTCTACATCTTTCCAAATCAAGGGCTTGTTAGTTATTCAAAATTGGGACTTAATCACTCTCAAGTTGTCATTAGTTGAAAATAATAAACCATATCTATGGGTGATTCAACAAGGGGGAAAGATTATATAATAATTTTTATAGGTTACATTACAATATGGTGTCATATCCTTATAAATTTACTACTTCCTTGCTCTCTTTTCAATTTTTGATTTTAAAATGTTCATACTTTTTAAAAATTTCAAAAATGAACAGATTACTACTTTGTGTTATTTTAGGATTTTATAAAATTATTTCCCTACACAATTGGAGTATCTTATTAGAGACAAAGTGTGTTTTACACAATTAGTTTTAATTATTTCTCTTTTTCTCTATCAATAAAGTGGGTGTGAGAATTTAGATACCTAAATCTAGTCATAGATACTTGACAATGTTAATTCTCGACACATCTCAAACCACTTGAATTGTGTCTAAACAAATAAATCTTATTCACCATTCATCTAATCCATTTATCTATATACAAACTTGACCCTTTGTTCTCCATCATTATTAAAAAAACTTTCCAATTCAACGTTCAAACCTCTATCACATTACTCTCAAACTACCTCCAACTCAAGACAACTATACTTGATTACCCATGATAGGTATGCCCTAGGAAGATAGGTGTGTTTCCATAGACATGTCCACCTAGAGTGGCTTTCTCTCCATGATAATTAATAGGTAAATTCTAAATTAAAAATATTTTTCTAGGTCTTGTTGTACATTTTTTTACTTCGATTAAAGGAATTTTTAAAACTGTTTCACTATAAATACAAATCAAAGGTCATTCATTATTCCTAGATTGGAACTATCTAATAAGCAATTGCATACTATTACACCTTTATAAAATATTCCTTATTCATCCCAAATTTAAGATCATTGATTAGGATCATGCATAAGTCAAGTATAAATCATCCCAAATCAAGTTAAGAGTTATGATTTTAAAGTATAAAAGCCACATTTATTTTTTGAATAAATATAGTGGAGGATCAAAATTGTACAATCACTCTAGGAGGGATAAAAACATGTGGATTGATTCCCTCCTTAGAATATTTGGATATATATGAAATGATCAATCATCAAGGGGGTGACTAGGGTCAGCTTAACCCATTACATTCTCCCTCTCATTTTGTATTTTTCAAGATCTCATAAAGACCCCTAGGGTTTCTAAAGAAAATAAAATAAAAATAGTGACTTATATGTGTAATAGATAGAATCAAAGCATCTTAGCCCACTCAAGGGATGTAGGCACAAAAAGCATAATAATATTTGTTTCATCATGGTCAATGTGAACACATATGAATTCAAATGACAATTTTCCTACATTATTTTCCTTCGAACATGAATATGTCTAACAATATCTTAATATTATGTTCCTATTTATGAGCTATCAAAGTTATATCTTTGATTATTTCTCACTATCAAATATCAGACAAAATTAGCCAAAAATTATAAAATATAAGTATCTTTTTTTTGTTATACTTAATATTTTTATCATATTCCACTTTTCAATTTCAATGTCAATTTTAGTCAATCAATTTATCTTTACATTCATATTATGCTTAAATGTCATATATTATAGTTTGAATAGATTTCTCAAGTATTACATGTATTAAATAAAATTTCATTACTAAATAAAAAATAGTTCCAAACAAAACCCAAAGTGTATGAATATGTACTCAAGTATATAAAAATTTAGTGCATATGCATGGCATATGCCCCCATGATATGTATTGATATACTAATATTTATCATGCAATTGAATCATCTAATATTTGAAGCATTCTGAATATCTAAAATTTATACTTTGATATGATTTAAATTCATAGAATCTTTTCTTTTTATGAAAATCCAACTATAATACCTTATTTTGAGTTTAGGGATGTGTCCTATCAGTGACTCATCTCAAAATAATATTTAAATCTATCATGTCATGTATAAAGATAGCATTGTTTATATTCATGTGAACATGTGGATAATATGTCATCATAGTAACGTATGTGTCAATCAATTCATGCATGTAACATATGTAGTGCATGGAATACAAGTTTAATTTGTGTGTGTGTGTGTGTGTGTGTGTGTGTGTGTGTGTGTGTGTGTGTGTGTGTGTGTGTGTGTGTGTGTGTGTGTGTGTGTGTGTGTGTGTGTGTGTGTGTGTGTGTGTGTGTGTGTGTGTGAGTGTGAATGAACCATGTAGTATTAAGATCATTAAATAAAACTATGCAATAAAAGAACATGATATGTTTCATCATACCACTCAATGGCAACAAGCTCAATAATTACCACAAGCTCTAGTGTTAGTGTCACATATAATTCCAAGGTCCACATAAACGGAACATAAAAATATTGCAACAAAAAATTCTAAGGGCCATATGTAAGTGACATAATGATGTCACAAATAAGGGACATATAAATGTCACATCAAATAAATCTAAGGGGCATAGGAAATGGACATAAAGATGTTCCAAATAAGGGGGGAAATATGTCACACATAAAATAATTCCATGGAACACACTAAAGGGACATAAAAATGTCACATACAATGTCAAAGGGTCAAACACAATAGCCAAGAACAAATAATCATATCATACATGAGAGTCAAAACATCAATCAAGCATTGAATAAGTAAAGACTAGTCTACACCATCCACATGTATTAATTTCACATCAAAGTATAATAGTATATCCATGTAGTGATTTGTAACATATGAGTAAATATAAATACACATGTATGTAATATAAATGTCTTAACATGGTGGATATTTCATATAAATATATAAATTTTGATAGTGAAAACTATGGAATATGATGCCCCTAGTATTGGCATGTCCACTTGGTTGAGGAAAGCCCAACATTTATATGTTCATGTGTAACATGTATGTCCTACATCACACTAATATTCCATTAAATGCATGTGTGTGAAGATAATATGTCATGTACCAAATATCTGATAAATAAAATATGTAAATAGTATAATCTAGTGGCCATATCATGCTCAAGTCCTAATTTTTTATTTTTTAACACTTTGACTTTTTTTTTTACTTTCTTGATTTTTTTTTCATATTTTTTAAAATATTTTAAATTAGTTAAGGTAGGCCAAGTCCCAATGGTTTTGAAAATATAAAATGGGATGGATCCTAAATAATATAAAACATGTGTCAAGGCTTACTTTTCACTAGTTTTGATATCATGGTTATGTGGATAAAGTGAAGCAAGTGGTGTTCCCCCATTGTATATGTGGATCATAATAATGTAGCTAAAGTTCATATGTGGAGATAAGGATCATCATTCCCCAATGGACAAGAATAAATTTTCTCATGTTATATGTAGATATAGATGTATATGATCATGTAAGATCAATGGAGGATGAAAATTATGTATTAGTCAATATGTAATATTCAGCAAGTAGAATGCCTCAAATTTGTTTCAATTATAATCATTGTAAGATGTGTCACATAATTTAAAATTAAGATAAGAATAAATGGGCAAGGTTAAAGTGAAAATATATCCAAAGTCTAGATAAATGATCAAGTTCAAACTACATGTACAAGATATAAGGATTGAAAAACATGATACAAAAAATAATAGTGTAGAATATCTATATAATGATATGCATTTCTTACAACTGAAAGAGCTCATATGGAGTTCCTACATCTAGTGGTATAAATTTATCACTGCATTGGTGTGATCTATTAGATACATCTGATGTAGTTTTGTGTGTGTGTGTGTGTGTGTGTGTGTGATATATATATATATATATATATATATATATATATATATATATATATATATATATATATATATGTATGTATGTATGTATGTATATGTGTGTGTGTGTATACACACACACACATATACATATACATACATACACACACACACACACACACACACACACATATATATATATATATATATATGTATGTATGTATGTATGTATATGTGTGTGTGTATACACACACACATATACATACATACATACATATATATATATATATATATATATATATGTATGTATGTATGTGTGTGTGTGTGTGTGAGTGTGTGTGTGTGTGTGTGTGTGTGTATCATAATCTACATGTGAATCTAAATATAAATCTATACATTGATGATGTGTTTTGTGATACTGATCATCACTATCATACGTAATTTTATCATATGCATGTTGAGTGATTATATTGATTATGCTAGGATATGTTATGATAATCATTTTATTGTGATATGTATTCTTCTAAAAATGTATCAATATGAATAATTTTTCTTTTAATAATATATTTTTTGTGAGAATATTAATCCATAGTAGTCATAGTTATTTTAAATGCTCAAAAATGATTTCTTCATCCACTTTGGAAATAAGAGTTACTATAGTCATGTGAATCCATATAAGGTACATTTTATGGAACATTCTAACATGGTTATTTGTATTAATTTTGATATGAGATATTATTATCTTGAACATTTCCTTGATCTATAAATTATCAATGTACTTTTGGTATCCATACTTTTTTGGAAGGAGATGTAATTACGCCTATATTATTTTATTCCTTATCATTTGTAACTATGCATTTTATAGGTTATATTATAATAAGAACTTTAGTGACTATTGGTTCCATAATGGGAAGTTATTCATATTTGGTTTTTTAGTGTATATGTTAGAGGTTAGTGTCAAGAAGTTACTCTCACATTACCCTTGAAACCAGATTTAGTGGGATATGGGAATGATACTTCCTCCACAGTTAGTGCTCTAAAATATTGGGACAACACTATCCAATGGGAAAAAAGTATTTTTGAGAGCCTATAAATTAGTCAAATATTCTTAGTACATATTCTTGATCTTATTTTAAGATAATTAGTTATAAATAGGAGTTACAAACATTCATTTATTTTTGTTCATTGTTATTCTCTTTTTTATTGTAGACTATATCAGCCAACATCAATATAGTTCTATATTACGTGTTTCAACTAGATCGGCCAGCATCAACCTAGTTGATTATGTATGAACAAACTATGTGAACTAAGATCAACTCAGTCTCATGTATTATGTATTTTGGACCTCTATTTTCCAATCTTCATCATCTTGTGTGCCTCTATTCCTTGCCTTATTATTCCATGCCTTCTTCATCTATCATGTCTACCATTACCACCAACATGATTGGAATTTCCTTTTGTGGTTCTAACAAAAATGACCACTTTAACACTCAAGTTAATTCTACCACTAGTGTATTTCAGTTTGCTTATACGATTCAAGCCACTATTGATACTAATCAAATTTTATTGCAAACTATGAATTAAATGGATACTTTTAAAACTAATAGTGTAAATCAAATAATACAAATGGAAAATCAACTTTTATAATAAAAAAACCATCCTCAACATAATCAATGGAGAGTAAAAAATATTAGTGCCCCTAATCCCCCCTTAGAGATGCATAAGGTAACATTATACCTTAACACCCACTTCTTAACAAAGTAATAAAACACCTACAAAATGTACCCTTAGTTCCTCAAATTATAAATATTTACATAGGTGGTATTGTTCCTACTATCACTTATAATAGATCCATTGATTTTTCATTGCACTTGAAATATTTTAAATACTTGTATAAATATTGGATTAATCTCAATACATTTTCCACCACCAAAATCTTAGCTAAAATAATCTTAGTTCATGCTTTGGATTGGAATAATAGAATCAAAACTCATAATATATCTAGTTTAGAATATTTAGTTAATGCATTATTATAATAATTCAAAATTAACAATCTTTCTAAAAAATACCTTAGATAACTTTATCAATGTAAATAATTTGAATCCAAAGCAACCCAAGTGTTCATTAAAATATGAAATTCCCTTATCCAATAAATATAAACATAACATGTCTAAACAAAATATCTTCCACTTGTTCATTAATTTTCTTCATCCTTGATTACAATATCATGTTAGGACCTTCTCTCCAACATCATTTGAATAAGCCCTAGACCAAGAGAAACATTAATATTTTCTCAGAAGACAATTTCAGCCTTCTTATCCTCTAGATGAAACTTTGATATTTATGAAATATAAGAATAGGCATGATACCAATGATGTGTTATTGATACCTATGATTCTATAGACACTATTCACACTATCCTCCCAAGTGGTACCAATGATAATAATCTTTCATAAACAATTTTAACCAATCCTTTAAAAATATTTATTTCTTCATATTCCCATGTGAATAATTTATATTATCGCAAACCACTTTACATGGTATAAATTCAAAAGTGTCTTCCTAGGCCTTCACCACTATATCTTGACCCTACTCACCCAACTAAACATTGGTATGATACACATAAGTTTTTTTGGTATCATGAAAGTTGGGGTTAATCTCATTATACATGTTTTCAAATTATAAACTTTTCTCTTGAGTATCTCCTTGGTCAATTTTGATAATGAAACCTTAATTTGTGAGTGATAACAAGCTTATGAATTAATAACTAAGGCTAATGAAACCAAAATTAATCATGATTCCATTAACCAAGCTAACATTTATATTCATATTTAAAAGGATCCCATTCTTAATCATCAATCACATACTAATAAACCTCTCACTTCCAACACTATTAAAACTTATATTCATCCTAATTCTCTCATCATCTATGAGAATGTTGCCAATATGAAAAATATGAGGATAATAGGATCTTACATCAATCCTTATCCACATTCCAACTATAATAATTTTCCAACTTTCCATATTGTTTAAGACATTTATCCATCTCATTTCATATAACTTGAGCACATGATAATGATTACAACAAATTTAACAACACAATTTCCTCTTTCATCCACTATCCCACATGGGTCCAATCAAATGATACATTTAGATGGTCACTCTATTTCCATTGATATAACTTCTATTCCTTAATTATCATTAACTTCTACTCAATCTAAATTAACCACTTTCCCAAACCGAAAAATAATCTACTTCTATGATTTCTTCACCACCTACAACATCCAAATCTTCAAAATAACAAATGGCATTACCTAATTTAACCTAATATGCCGTGCTTGTCCAAACCACATTAGTTAAATCCCAATTAGATAATTATAATTACCATCAATTTAGATTTGCTTCTACTCCCCCTTTAATGGAAATATTTTAATCTTATGTATCTTTATCTAATATAATTTTAATTGAATATAATGAATGGGATCCTATCATATAAATTTTTCATATCCCATCTCAATTGTTTTTCTAGAACTCATGATAACTTCCCATCATAAATGTAATCATTTAGGGCAAATCTTATTTGAAATGAAAATCACTAAACCTCCACCTATGGGGTTAGAATATAATTTGTCTAGATCTAAATATAGTATTTTTAAACAATATGAATAAATGTCTATATATATTAAATAAATTTTAAATACTTATCTATCACTCAAATTTTTTTTATCACTTCCATGATTCTTGATGAAATATTATTTTGTGAGAAAGATCCTCTTTTATTTATTTGTTTCAAAGTTGGTGATACCAAATTCAATCATGTGTTGATTAATGAAGATTATATCACGTTTTTTTCCTCCCTTGATTTTATTAAAACACTTAAGAACTTTGAATGCAATATTAAATCTTAAAAAGGTATGTGTCAAAGCTATGATAGAAGAGAAATTCTTCCCCAAGATTGTGTTTGACTTCCTATCATAATTCCTCCTATCATAGTTCATATGAAGGTCATAATTTTTAATGTCCCATTATCATGTAACATTTTTAATTAGTTGACCTTGAACACACTAAATGAGACCTATAGCCTTGTTAGCATACCAGTGTGTCAAATTTCCTCATAATGGTGTTATTTATAAGATTCAAGGAGACATGAACCTTTGGAATTTTTAATAATTATATGAATGTGGTATTTTCAAAATACCCACTCTTTAACCTTTACCTATCATTTTTTTTGTTAATCTCAGTGATTTAATTATCCCATTAACTATAAAAGAGGTCATAATGGTGACCCTAAACATGTGGTAAATATACAATCTAATATATTATATTATAAAATGATGAACCAAATAAGATTAATTTGAAAATCAAAACTTAAAATCTCCCTTCTCATATAACTACTCAATTACCTCCTTTATGACCTCAATATCATCAAAAAACCAATAGATGAAATTACCTCTACCATAACAAAGAATAAAATAAACAACCCTTTTCCCATTTTTACTCAACCAATAAAATCATAAATTTTTTCACTATTGATATTCATAATTTTGATTATGATGATGGATATTCATTAGATGGTATATTTTTATTTGGTTTTTATCAAGATAAATATTCAAAAATACTTAGATATCATTCTTATTTTCAACATTCTTTACGTTTACATAATATTCATTCTATAGATATAGCTTATCCTTTTTCTTATATTTCATCTCACATTATCCCTTCTTAACTTGATGTTCATATGTCATAGAGTGGAACACACACACACACACACACACACACACACACACACACACACACACACACACACACACACACACACAACTTATCACTTAGTCACTATTAAGCCTATTTGGAGTATGCTTTTTGACCATGCCATGATGGAACCATATAAGTTCACCATTTTTTTTTTATCTTTCAAGAATTCCCCATCTTGAGATGTCAACCACATTACATTGACTCACATTGATCTCTTCTCTTGCATCTATTGAGCCTAGTCATGATCTTACTCTAGGTTGCCTTATTTATTATGATGGCATATTACCATTTCTCAAGTTTTATTCCCTACCCACATGATGGGTAGATGATCCATATTATGAATTCCATTAAGTTAATGGTCACTGGGAAAATGATTATTATGCATGTCATAGATTCTTAGCATAATAGTAGACATAAAGTCCCTCCTCTACCATAGATATTTGACCTCAAGAGTTAGTTACTCTTAGATACATTACTTTTTATGGAAAAAACACACATACGTCTACTCATTTTTGAAAACTTTGGTAGTACATTAATGCACTTCATATAAAGAAGACACAATACACTAATATTAACTTGCTTCCTCCTAAGATTTTTCCTAAGTATATCCCCTAACATGGGGAGGTTTATTTTCTTTCGCATCAATTTCCTACACATCACATAGATAGGTTTTAGGTCATTTAAAATCATTTTTATGATTTCGCATTGCCTATAACATCACCTTCAATCATATTACCTAGGGTGATTCATCAGCAAAAGGTTAGAATTTGCCACCACCTTCATCATCTCAGAGACCATATGATTTTAGTCACATTTATAACACCATTTCCTTGCCTTCATTATCCCTCCCATGAGATACCATAGAGCATCAATTTTATTCTATCATGCATACCTTCTCCATCAATAGATTACATCAAGAAGTCCTCACACATCTCTCTATGAATATATATTAGACTATGGTTAAGACTATATTTCAATTATAGTAAGATTTATTTGATGTTATTAATGATGTATGCCATGAACTTTATCAATATTTATGAATACATTATTATGATACATCACATTATTTATATTTTCATTGGAATTGGATTTCATATTTACATTTCACTATAGCACTTATGATCTATAATTTATATTTTTATATCATGATTATTCTCTTTAATCTTTGTAATATACTTTATGAATTTATGATATTTTATCTTAAAAAAATTGCACTCTAAATCATAATCTTAACTCTTTGTCTATTATTTAATTATATTTTTCAATCATTTATTTTTTACCTATTTTGGAATGACTATTCCTTACATTTGTGCTTGTTCTAATTCAAATTTTGAATAATATGGCTATTTATGTGACATGGTTATTTTACTACACCCAACACTATATTATTTACGTTATGATTATCTATAAAGCATACTCATAATTTACCCATTTTTTACATACATATATATATATATATATATATATATATATATATATATATAATGATCTTTATTTATCCCTCATATCTTTTCATTTAAAACACACATAAGGTTAGTATTGATATTGCACACTTATGGGCAAGTTTAAGAATATTCTAGATTACATAGTGTTTCAGTACTTATCTCTTGTAATTAATGTGTCAGTACTTATCTCTTTAAATATGTATTTTTATAGGGAGAGAAGAGAATTTTATGGATCTACAATGGGGAGACAAAGAGTCATCCTCCATTAATGGTGATTCAAGCTTTCTCTAAGCAATTTGCCTTGATTACCTTTACTTCCTTTATGCTTCACATTATTCTTTCCTCAGTGCATATGGTGGTATTTTAATATAATCCCCTCTTAATAATTATTTAATTAGTTTTTATTATTTCATTTTTTTTGAGTCCTTGGTATTTAAGTCTACTTTATGGTTTAATTTGTCCTGATTGTACCTGTCCATGCATCCCTTCCCGATCACCCATCCCATAACCTTTAAATTTTTATAAGGGGAATGAATTAATTGTAGTTGTTTATGGAAAAATTTAGATTTGATGGCCTTAAACATGTGAAGAAGGGGGAAAATGGTGGCCTTCATGATCTATTTGATTCTATAGGGAGTGATAAGATTTGCAATTATAAGGGTAGTATATCTAGTTTATCTAAGGTGGAAGAAGAAGCATTTGGTTTGCCAAAAAAAAATTAGAAATACTATAGTAGGAGGAAGATATATGCATTCATAAGGAGTTAAATTTGTGGAAAGCTATAAGGAGCATGGAGAGTAGGAGTGTGATGAAGGTAAAATTGATAAGCACCATAGCCCTATTAAGACCTTGACTATTGTGCCAAATTATTCCATGTAAATTGATCTTTAGTAGGAGTAAATTAGGTCAAAAAATGTTGGGATATTTTTCATTTGATTAAATAATAATTCTATCCCCTTTAGGAATGTTTTTGATAACTAGCTGAACTCTATTTGGGGTATGAAAATGGGGTTGTATATTAGTTATATCAAATGATAGAAAAAGGGGTTTTTATGATTTTGTTAAAAAATCCAATATTAAACATAGGGATATTATCAAACCCTTGTGGAATGTCAACTAATATATTTTAAGGCTATCTCATGGATCCTACATATGGAATACAAGGGCTCATCTTTGAAACTACTCCCAGATGGGTAGACATTGAAGGAGTGATGATACAACTATGAAATTTTTTGAAACATGAATTAAAACCCATCAAGGAAGTATTGATAATTGAGTATATGAAGAGGTAACTATCCCATATGAATTCTATGGTTTTAATATCTTTACAACCTTTGGACTTTTTTCTAGATTCCTTTAATTTCAAAATTAATGAAAATTCCAATAATTATGCTCTCAAAGGGTTGTGTGGTTTAAATGCCTAATTATTTTTTAAAAAAGATGGGCATATTAGGATAAAATACCCAATGTTGGTAAACAAGGAGAATTTATACAACACACAAAAATAAAAGGATGCCCTAAAAAATAATTTAGTGTTGGATTATTTGTAGGTCTTTGAAAACCCCTTATTTTATAGTGAACCACTAAAAAATAGTGCCCCCCTGAGGAGGCTATGGTGAATGTTGACTCAAAGGATACAAATAATATGGGATAATATGAGTCTCTCCTCACTCCTTAAGTTCCTAACTCCCCACCTCATTTTGTTGGCATATTGACTTCCTTTCTTGATGTGATCAATTGTCTGCTAGATAACTTATATGATGATTCTCTTGAATAGAGAACCTTTTTATACTCTCCTTCTAAGGAATATGTGGTTCTAATAGCTAAAACCCCTGTTATTCAAACTTCTAACCTTGACAACATGCCCCCAAACAATCTCAATAAATTTGAAAGTGGATATTCACCATGGTTATTTCTATAGAGAAAGAAAAACCTGATAAGTTTGGTGAGATGGATGTATCAATTTGTTCTCCCTTGACTCATAAGGACACAAATGTTATTGATAATTGTATATCTAAAGTGGGTAGAAAAAGACTAAAAATAGAGTTAGGATCCACCCTGATGGAGCACTATTTGGTCAAAGAGAATAAAAATTCAAAAGATCCCCCTCTCAGTAGCCATGACCCTTCTTTCAAAAAAAGGGTAAGAAAAATAAAGTTATGGACTATTTCAAAAGAGTGTACAATAATTGGGGTGAGCCCCATGGTCAATCTAATTTAACCCCCCTCTACCCCCTAGTTTTTTATGTCGATTATAAGCTAGAATGTAAGGGGGTTGGAATCCCCTGATATAAAACCAATTATGAGACAACTTAGACATTCAAGAGAAAAGTTGTAATTTATATGTCTTTAAGAAGTTAAGGCTATGGGATCCAATTTGTCCTTAGTCATAAATTTCATTTGTCCTAATGCTTCTTAGTTTTTCACTAATTATAAAAGAGGAAAATGAGGGGCTTATATCTTTGTCAACCCTAACTTGAAGGAATGTATCATTCACCATGGTGTTTCCCCTTGTGATAGAGTTGTTTGGGTCTTGGTAAAAAGCTAATATTAGTTATTATAACCATGTAACATTTATGCCCCTAATGACTATAGAGACCATTTTAATCTATATAATTGGTTGGCTACCAATTTGAAAAAAAATCCCTTGGATATATGGAGGATATTTTAACATGGTGGAAGAAAAAGATGATAAAATAGGAGGTGACCATCAGGCCTAGAAAGGCAATGAGTTTTTTCTTGGTATAAATTTAAGAGAATTCATAAAATTTTAGACCCACTCCAGCAAGGGAAAAATCTAAGTAGAGGAATCTGGTTTACCTAGTGTGAAAATAAGATTAATAATAGAAGATATTACTCTAGACTTGATAGGTTATACTTAAATAGGGACTCAATCATTGTGACCCCTAATAGGGATGGAAATGTGATGACTACTTTTCCCTATACAATTTATAATCACCATCACACTGAAATGGGAATCTCTCTAAATTTTAAGGAGAATAAAGATACCCCATCTTTCAAAGGACTCTATAAGTTTAATGTGTCTCACCTACTTAACCAAATGTGTCTAGAGGGTCCTCAATATTACTAGAATATTAGGAAATTTTCCTATAGATCTATCTCTAAAATTAATCAATGTAATTATTGTATGGAAGTCTCAATTTTTTTTGCTAGAACCTATGGATAGATTAAAGATAAACGGAACAAAAAACATATAAAGGATATTCAAGAAAAGATAATACATTTTGAAATATCCTTAAAACTTGACCCATATAATTGTAAACTTATTGAAGAGATTAATCTTTTGAAACATCAAATTAGATAGTCTCATAATTATCTTATTGAGGGGCATAAATCTGCTCGAGACTAGCCTAGATGAAACTTGGTAGCCTTGAAAGCTAAGCATCAAATAAGAAAAATAAATGGTATTAAGGTTCATGGATAGATTATGTAGGATTTCACCAGCATAAAATAAGCCTTCTATGAGTTATACTCTAGTTTATTCCTTTGTAATGGCTCCAATGATCTTATTGAGTATAATAAGGTGATCTGTAATGCTCACATTCCAAAAAATGTGTCATGAGGGCAGAAAATTTCTCTTGATGCCAATATTATGCTGGATGAAATAAGAACTACCATTGACTCACTAAAGAATGATAAATCACATTGAATGGATGGTTTGCCTACTAAACTATTCAAAGTCAATAAGGAATGGTTGGCTAAAGATTGGCTGGAGGTTTTTAGTGAAGATATTGATGATATCACTCTTTATCTTGACAATAATAAAGGGGTAATTAAACTCATACCTAAAGATGGTAACCTTTCTTTAATTAAAAAATGGAGACCAATTAGCCTCCTCAATCTTTTCTAAAATATTATGTAAAATATTATAATAAAGAGACTCTCTTCTCTACTACCCAATATTATTTCAAAGATTCAAACTAGTTTCATCAAATCCAACTACATCTTGGATAACTTGATCATGAGCTAAGAAGGGATGTATTGGGCTTGGGATTCTAATCAAGATATAGGCATGATTATACTTGACTTTGAGAAAGCATATGATAGAATTTAAAGTCCCTTCATTGAGAGAGTAATTTGATCATTTGGTTCTTAGGATAAGTTCTATAGAATGATTAATGTCCTCTTTAAAGATGTTTCTTAATGGGAAATTGATTGAATCCTTAAATCTTCAGTACATCATTAAATAAGGATGTCCTCTTGCTCATTTAATTTTTATTTTGGCTATCAAAGCATTACATTATATTATTAGATTATATGATATTAGGCCACCAATTAAAGGAATTTATTTGCCTAATGATGAAGTCCTTATTGATGTCATATTTGTTAATGACACCTGTTTGTCATACTAGATTAAAATAACTTGTTACAGGTTGCGACTAGATTGGATGTATATTATTCTACCTCTAGGTCCAAGGTGAAAATACATAAATCACATATGATGGGATGGAAAGAATACCCTCCTAATTTTTTGTCAAAATTTGGTTAGACTTATAAAGGACCAAATAAAATGGTCAGATTTTTGGGCATCCCTTTTATGCTTACACCTTATTTTAAACTCATGTGGGAATATATATTTGACAAAATCAATAAGAAAATTTTAAAGTGGTAGGACACGTACATTCTTTACATGGGAAGATTAAATTATATCAAAAGGTCCTCTCATCATATAGTATTTACTATGCCTCTTGTTGGCTATTCAGTAAATCTTAGATTAACATGATTCATAGGATCATAAGAGACTTCCTATGGTCTAATGGGAAATGAGGTAATAAAAGACATGCAATTTCATTATAATCATACTTGAAACCAAAAAATATTGGGGGCCTGGGTCTAAAAGATCTTAGGAAGCAAGGTATAACCTTGGAAGTAAAGTGGATCATAAGATTTTTCAAAGGGGATGAGCCTTGGAAATTATTGGTCAAAACTAATATCTTGAGGGGATTTCCTAAAGTAAAACATTTTAAGAAAGGACTAAACATTACATATATATTCATTTGTCACTTTTCTATCAAAGTGGTTGGTTCACCTATATGTACTTCCATTTGGTCATCTTGGGATGTTATTAAACCCTTCATCATAGCTAATCACATTTTCAATTAGTTTGAGTCATGTTATCATCGGTACAAATCTATATGGTGTAAATTGTCTTTCATTAAGGGATAACTTGCCCTCAATAGGGGCTACTCTACCTTTAAATGGTTCACTATGGGGTTGACGGAGTTTAAGGATATATATTCTCATTATGTCTAGGCTTCTTATTTAGAAATTAGAGATAGATTTCAAATTCCTATCACCCAATGTAGAACATTCAATACTCTTAAGAGAGAATTGCATGTAAGAATAATGTTTTCTTCATGGATGAGGAGGGTGAGTTTTGGGATAATGTGAAGTTGATAAATGGCCCCAATCTATTTGAGTTATCCACTCAAATTCTATACAATAAGTTATCCTTTTCCAAAGTCCCCTACCTCACCCTTAATAACATTTGGTATGTTTATTATCCTTTAATTGCTTGGTATTTTCTTTTTGGTGTTATTTGAGATTCTTTCCTTAAACTAAAAAATCCTAGTTTTGATGGTTGTTAATATATAATAAATTGGTTATTGGTTATATTTTAAGTAAATGTGATTTTTATCAACCTTTTTTTCTTTTTGTAGCGATATTAAAACTATTGAACATGTCTTTTTCTCTTGTCCATATGCATCTAATATATGGAAAGGTTATTTTAAGTGTTATAATGCGGTCTTTGAAAGTGAAATTAGTTGGCTAAACATTGATTTTGGTTAGTGCTAGAGTTAAAATTCATCCTTTCTTTCATAAACTTTAGCTTATTTTTTCAACTAAGATTTTATATTTTTTTATGGAAGTAAAGGAACTTAGAGGTATTCCAACATAAGGATAGGGTGCTTACTAACTTCTCTATGGAAGTCAATTTTTGTCTTGTCTCTTTAAATTTTTTTATTCAACTAAAAGTATTGTAGGATCAAATGGAACAATTTCTTAAAACTATAATGCTTAGAATTACCTCTGATTATCCCATTTACCTCTGAGGGATAATCTTAGGGTATCAACTAGTGGAATGAAGATAATAGAGCATGAGTGTGATTGTATAAAGGACTATTATTTTGACCAAGTAGATAACCCTCTAAGGAAATGGGTGAATTTTTTAGACTCTGATAAGAATGGGGTCGATAATTAGCTATTAAAAAATGAGGATATGGTAAGGGATGTGCATAAAAATGGACTAGGTAGTTGAATTATTAAATTAGAGGAATCTTTTTCCTTGATTGAATTGAATATTAACCTAAGTTCTTTTGAAAAGTATGATGTGATAATTTCTTCTCCCCTGAGTTCTACCCCCATGATATAAGATGAAGATGCATATAATTATGTTGGAAGATGATTTATGACAATGTGAACGTGTTCATTGATAAATTAGAAAAGCCTCTAAAAGGGGTGGTTTATCAGATGTGGAAGATGTTTTAAACTATGTTAGAATGAATAACATGAAAAGTTTGTTAAAAAGAGTTGACAAGTATTCCCCACTGTTGAATGTAGGATAGCTCTAGATGGGACCTGATGGAAATAAATACTTAGTTGAGGGACCTATTAATTTGGACTTAGATGATGATTGTGAAATGGATTGCACCATCATTTAGAGGGTGTCAGATGATTAAGTGTTGATGTGCCACCTTTAGGGTGGAAATTTTGTGTTGTTTTTGATGTACTATTTATTTTGATACTATTTGTTGGGCCACCTATTTTGGGGTATTTTTTATATTATATTATCAGTTAATATGGTCTGATTGATGGGAGGATGCCCCCATAACTAGATACTTTATTTTTAGAACTCTATAACTATTTTTTCATAATTGATGCTTATATTTGTAACCAATTCTATAATATAAAAAAATCCATATAGAGGAGGAACCAAAAAATCCATAAAAATTTAAAATCCAAATGATAAATTAAACAAATTGTAATTATAAATTCAAAAGTCAAAATCACACCAAAAGATGTGATTATTATTTGGCACATTTCCTTTCCTAGTTGAAGCTCAAACCCCATAGTTAGCCTCATGATAGATCTAAGGTTAATTGGAATGTTGTAGTTTAGTATACTAGGGTATGAGGTCTCATACTCCTAAAAATATATAGTGTTACCTAATTTATCATGCAAGTACCTAATCTTTATATTACATTGATGAATTTGTAAGGGGTCTTGAGGAATAATGAACATATTATGGGAAAGTAGGACCATTTTAATTTTTCATGCATATAAAACATTCATGGGACGATATATTTATTTATTTATTATCCCAATATTTGCATCTATAATTTAGTGTATATTAGGTCATTGTTGTTCAAAAAATATTAATACGTGCACATTTTCTTAAGTGTGTCTCAATTCTACTAAGTTTTGTATAAACATTTATGTAATGTTCTACATTACTTATTTTCATCATATCATCCCTGATATTCCCTTGATTATTATTGTTTAATAGTTTATCACACCTCATTGATTTTTATTTTTTGAATTTCAGTGTAAGACCTTGGATAAGACTAGGCCTTCCTCACAAAATATTCTTATTTACTATAAACACCCTCCATTTTTACACCTATTTGGTTTTAATTTTTTGATTTGCATTAAAGGACCATGGATAAGACCAGGAATTATTTATAAAATTCACTTAAAACCTCCTAAACCAAATATATGTCATGTGTTTCTATAAATAGCCATACTATTTTACATTATAGATTAGAAAAATACATATATTTGGTTTGTTATCTCTATTTTTAACTTATCTTAATTTTATTTCATTTTCATATATTTGTTTTGGTTCTTATATTACATTGATATGTCTTTCATTTTCATATCTATGTTTAGGTTTTTATCTTACATTTATATTTCTTTAATTTTCATATCTTTGTTTTTGTTCTTATCTTACATTGATATTTATTCCATTTTCATCTATATTTCTCTCATTTTCAATTAATTTGTCATTTTTCTCACTTTTGACATATTTTATAACATGTTATCTCTTAGTAATTTTTAATTCACATTTTCATTTTTTTACTTACAATTTTTGTAATTATCATTCTTTTTAACCATGTATTTGTTCATGTTTTCTAGAAGAGAATAATGCATCATACATTTTATCATAGTAAATAATAATAAACACATGTTCTAGAAATAAAATAAAAACATCCATAACATCCATAAAACCATTTTCTCATAGCATTTTTTCCCTAACACATACACCCCATTTTATTGATTTTAAATATAGGGACCCATAGTTGAGAAACCTCTACATAAGGAATTATGAGCCTAAATATCTATAAATAAGGTATCATGTATTTCTCATAAGGTTTATCTATATAGATTATAGCATTTCTCAAGTAAACATTATTAAAATATAATATTAAACTAGTATCTTAAGTCATTTCAAACCTTGGATTTTCACAAATTTTACTTTGATTTGATGTGCAAACTAATGGATCTAATCCTTCTATGTCTTAATATGTATATGTTGATCATAGGATTAATAGCCTAAGATAATTGATTTCCTCTAATAATGCCCACCATAAATATTTCACATAGTTGTGACATGTGTATCTCTCATGTCATTCAAAATTTTGGATGATTACAAAATTTTAAGTCTTTCAAGCCCACAAGCCTCTTGACATTTGAAAACATGACATGCAACAAATTCATGTTGAAACAGATACATGGAAACATAATTTTTTTATTGACAAACTTAACAGTCCCATGTTCCCATGTTATTTTGAGATTTCAAATTTATAATTATCAAGGATTTCAAGATGAAACCACATGTCTTGATCATGGAAATTTGA
This sequence comes from Torreya grandis, assembly GCA_037957365.1. Lineage (NCBI taxonomy): Eukaryota > Viridiplantae > Streptophyta > Pinopsida > Cupressales > Taxaceae > Torreya > Torreya grandis. The sequence continues at coordinate 690,521 of JARHVA010006508.1, read as the reverse complement.
ATCCATGGGAAGGTTAAATGGTTATTTAGTATGAATCCTAATGTCCCTTGCTTTAAATCTACTAGGGTTTTAAGAAATCAAAACTTGTTATATTTGTGGTAATCCATGTCATCAAAAGGGTAAGCAATCTTTTGGTTACCAATCTAATGCTTTGAGCTCTTAAGTCTTCAAGTCTCCAAGATCACTCCATGTGTCTTGATCAAATTAACCTATAACCATAAAAATTTATTCATCAAAATGGATACAAATATAATAACTTGAGATTATATGTTTCTAGTGCCTTGAGATCATGCCACGTGGCTTTATCATGTTAACTCACCACAATAGAACCTCCCAAACATAGTGAAGAAATTCAAAAGGTTAAGTTGATGAGATCATGACATGTGTCACTATCTAAGGAAGGTATTTACAAAACATAAGGAATAATGAGTGATATCATGGAAAATAAATAATTTCATTAATGGTTAACACCTATCTCAAAGCAGTGGCTAGACATGAAGAATTAATGAAATATCACCACTTGGAAAATAAGGGCACCTACCAAAGTTGACTAGCATATTAAAATCAAAATTAGTATTAAAGGTGAAAGTTCATTATCATCATTTAAAGTAAATGATTACATCTAATACACAATCATATAAGTAATATATATGAAATCTATGAAAATTGGATTCACTTTGTTATTGTTCTATCAATTAAATGACTTCATTCTCAAGCTTCATAAGCATCTAATGAGCCCTAAATTTTTTAAGTCAGTATGCATATGATGAACTATTCTATAACCTCATAGGAGTTACATTGACTAAATCAAAATAATTAATTCCTTTCCAAAAAAATTTAAGCCCTCAATCCCATCCCCATTCTCATTTGCGAGATCAACATAACATAGAGACACAATATTTGAGAAGAGCACTTTGAATTTTAAATTCCCTCACTATTTGGCACTCTAAGAAGAGTTTAAATCAATTTAGTCCTACTTTAGAGAGGATGAACTCTCCCTTGAAGTGAAAGATTATGTAGATGATTTACTCCTAATTAATTAGTAGGGTTTCCACTAGGCTATGACCAAACTTGAGGTAATGTCATGCATTGAGCTCTTAAAAGTTATATTCATTAATGGAACCACTGTAAGAGATGGCGTACATGTGAATAAATTATAGACTACCTCTACCTACATCTCAGGGAGGGAATTTGAATTATATATTTGGCTTACCTTCCCTAAATCTACTTACAATCAATTCTCATTTAATGTGTGGCCTGAGTAAAATATTGTAACTGGAAAGATAAATCAATGGATTTTAAATGTCCAAATTTTAAATCCTAAGGGGAAAATTTTCACAAATTTCATTGTTAGGTTTAGACCCTAGAATTATTGTTTCAATGGCACTATTTAATAGATTGTATGGAACCTAAAGTATTACTTATGTTCATGTTAAATGGGTACCACTATTGTACATATTGTTGACAACTAACAATTTAATATCCTTGGGAGAGATCATAAGTGTGATATTGAAGGTAGAGATACTCTATCTTGACTAGATTCCTAAGGAAAGGAATTTTTACATGTTGTCTTACTTACTAGATGTGGTCATAGATATTGTATAAAATCCCTATGGATAGGAATGGTAACCATCAATTGAGTATATGGTAATAGGGATGGATAAGATTTATCCTTCATGTTTATTCACATGTATGGGAATGATACCAAAAGGATAAGAAATGAGGTATATCTTCATGTATACCAATATATACAGGTCGCCCCAATGCCCAAACTATCTAAAAACATAACAAGAACACTCACCAAAATGGGTGATTATTGGTTATACCTAGATGTAACTATCATTTGAAAGGATAGTACTAAGACTGTTAATTTTTTTGTTTCCTCATCATATTACTAATCACATTAAATAATGAGATATTTATCACCAAGTTTTAAATAGAATTGATGAATAATTAGGCTAGAGACACTTGGCCTACTACTTCAAAATGCCCTTTAGCATTAGAAAACACTAGTATGTGACTAGGTCACATTTTATTTCAGTTGGTAAACCAAAACAAGTTAAAAATTAAAATTTTCACCATTTAGGGAATGAGACCCTAGGAAAAGGATAAGGAGGTACCTAAAAACCATCTTAGATAATAATAAAGTGCACATTTATTATAGTCACTAGGCCCATGACCATGAGCAGTTCTTCTTAACTGCCTCATATGACTCTAAAGTTTGGATAAAAATGAACGATACAAAGATATATATGATATTGGAATATGCCCTCAAATATTTTCTAGAGGCCATAGAGTAAGAAAATTAGAACCCATAGAGTCATCAATGGCCTTTATCTCCATCACAAGTATCTCAGCTAATAGATCAACCTCTTTCCCTAGGAAAAGAAGTAGATCAATTTGGGAGCCAAAGGGAATAAAATATTTAGCTCAAGAAGGAAATATTTAGAGGAATTTATGGTCCTAAAATTCATTCCACATATATAAAATCATATTAAAATGTATTGGGTACACCAAAAACAATGGAAAGGCTAGGCATTTTCTTAACTAGTTAAAGGAAGAGTAGTTTTATGATAAATCCTTTGCATCCTCTTAGCTCAATCACATAAGTGAGCCTTCCATAGATATTTAAGTCCTCTTTCACTATATTTATAACTCCCCCTAGATCTCTTAAATATCCAAATCCCCTCATGAAACCCCTATACTCTCCACACCCTCCACTTCATCACATTCAACTCTACCTTGAGCCATAGTTATTCCCATAGCCCCTTTTCCATATCATCCACCTTCCACTCCACCTATCTTCACATACTATAGGAATAACAAGGATTATCCTACTCCTTCCCAAGATAAAAATATGAAATAGAGACCATCACATGGTCTCCTTATCATTGAAAAAGATGTTGAGGAAGAGGAAAAAGATACATAATCTATAATGGATTTAGAAGAAGAATAACTAGAATAATTGATCTCTCTAGTTGATTATCCATCAAAAGAAGAAGACCAAGAGATAGGAATAACATATATATATGATGAAGAATCTGATTTGGAGAAATCAAAAGCTTTAAGTTTGAGAGAATAGGGAGGAGGATACATCTTACTCGGGTTCACCCTGAAAAAATTTAGAATATTTTTGAGATAGTTTCTTTTTCCATTTAATTAGTACCTAGTGTATAAATTCCAATTGTAAGTTTAATTAAAATAATGCCTATTATTATATTTTCCACATTAATTATTACTATTATAAAATATTATATTCTTTCTACACAAAAATAAAAAGGACTCCTAGAAAGTCCATTTTAATAATATGGTTACAATTTCCACTTTTAATAAGCCACCAACTCTATGAAAGATGGTAACCCAACTATAACTTCACATGCCCCCCCCATTGGCTCTACAAAAATAAACCATGACTATGTAAATAACCCTAGGGTTGACCAAATTCTTTTTTGAGATGGCACAAATTAAAGAAACATCTTCATAGAAAGGGGATGGCCAAATAATTCCCCAAGTTCCCATATAAATAAGTGCTTCATTACCAACCACTATGACCACATCCCTTCCTATGACCTATCATCCTTCTAAATCTTTATATTTTTCCCAAGGAGAATAAATAGGTAAATTAATATCTCTTAAATGGGTAAGGGAGATGCAAAATGTCTTAGATGAAAGGAAAAATCTAGTTATGATAGAGCTTACCATAGTTTCCATAGGGTTTGACAAAGAGAGTGGGATTATATAGATTCTAAGGAAGAGGAAGATGATAAATACTAGAACAAAGGGAGATATTTATTTTGAATAGATATAAAATTTGTTCTGATTGGCAAAAATGCCCAAGAGAAACCCCAATGATGTTATTCAGTACATTGAATATTTCAATATTTTTTTAATTCTACTAGGTCAGCATTAAATTAGATGCACAAAGTCATTGAAGAATCTTTGAAGAGGTAGAAATAAATGCATATTATATAAGATTCTTAAGAGGTGATTGCATACACATATTATTTTTTAAAAGAATATCAACTACATATGCTCTTTATCTTGTAAGAACTCATCAACTCTTAATCTCTCTGAGTGTGTCTTAAGGGGTGTACCAAGAAAGAGGTGGGTAGACCAATGGTGATTTGTAGGATTGTTGTACCTTTTTAAACTTATCTCTTGAAAACCATATTCCTAAACTTGTTCTTCTCTATTTCACACTCCTTAGTCATTTCCCGCATTTCATCACCCTTTTCCTAACCTAAATCCCATTTTTGCAATTTTAAGAGTATGTCAGCTGGGTGGACCTTGTATTATTTTTGACATCATCTTACATTGCCAACTTAATTCATTATTAAACATGTTTCATTATCAAGTTCACTACTAGGTTGACTAGGTTGACTCTTTTAGATGAAACTTTTAGAAGGGATTAGGGTTAAATCTACCCATATATATAAGTTCATTTTGCCATTATTTAGAGAAGAGAAGAATAAGTAAGAGATATTGCACATATAATTATCTACCATTATACTTGAGGAGAAATCTTAGGATTTCATACTTTCTTCAGAGATATGGATCTTATTTTATGGAGAAGTATTTTAGATGCATTGATAAGTTGTGTAGCCTAGATTTGATTTATCATTTTAATACTTACATACCACAACAACCTATTGAAAATCACCTTGGCCACAAGAGAGATTGAGGCTCGATGGGTTCATATTCAAAGTTAAGTATTCCTAACTTTGTTCCTACTTTATAAGAGTAGATAGATATGAATTTTTACTTATCTTCCATGTATTAGGAATCTATATACATTAACATGAATATGTCTCTTATGCATGTTTACTTTTATTGTTTCTTGCCCCTACTTTGTGCCACAAGCTTTGGTGAGCACTAGATTAGAATTTACTTTACTTGCTATTAGTTTAGTGAATATAAAACATAGGACATATCTAGGGTTATTTCATGATTATTCTTGACTAGAGTCTTTAGAACCCTCCCTTGCATTATGTATTGTGATAAGAGATTCCATAATTAGGTGTAGTGGATCCCCATATTGGTCATGTTCTTGATTATCTAATCTATCCCCAATTAGGAGTGTATGGTATGATATATCTTCTCTAAGTTAGCATTGATTTATAGACATGATACACTTTGAATTACATGCATTCTAGTGAACCTAACGTGAATCTAACATTTGTAGGTTTTGTTTCACGTTTTTCATTATTTTATAATTTTATTTATTATTTTTTCATATTTACATTAATAGGTTGATAATGAAAGTATATTTATAAATTTTTTATGTAGGTTTAACACACATTAACATCTGTATGATTCTATTATATTTGATTAGGTCATCATCAGATATAGGTTATTGGATTAAATAGGTTGACACAATGTTTTTTCCATCTTCTGGATAACACACTAGGTCAACCCTATCAACTTAACAAATTAAGTTAAACCTATCAACATAATTTTATAGATAGCTTCCAAAAAACAAACTAGGTTGACCTTATCAACTTAGTTATTTTTACAAGCTTCAAGTAGCAGGGTTTTATAGAACTAGTTCAACCCTGTTGACTTAGTTGGCATAACTTTCAACTAGCTTTAACAAAAAAATTGAAAATTCTAAGCATCCTCCAAGTCACAAAGGTTCCCTTATCTCCTTCTCTATAATTTATGATATTTCATTATATTTCTATTTTTCATAGTTTTCATTCTTTAAAACTACCCTTATATAATAAATTAGGTCCACTTTGTTGACCTAGCTATGTATTTTATCTTCTATCTAGAAGACTAGGTCGACACTATCGATGTAGTTGTTTATCAGGCCCTTGATTTAGTAGTGTAGTAGTGACATTTTAACTCTATTCTATAATCTCTACATACATTATCATCTAAACTGACATTGTACTATGTTTCAAAGTTGGAATTAACACTTACATGCTAGTAATTAGCTCACACTTTTAAATTTTGCTACTTACATGCTTAGAATAGATCACATAGTCTAATTAGGTGGTTTTTAAATATACCATTTAGTTGCACTATTTTTTTATTTTATTGCACATACTACCAAATCACATAATATTAAATTGAATGTAATCAATTGTCTACCCAAGGCCTACCTACTCGGATTTCATCACCAAGGGGGAAGCTGACTTGCTTTTATAGTCAAGTATAAACATGTGGTTAATGGTATATATTGGAAAAGAACCTAAAACCCTTGTCACTATGATTTTTGAAGTGAGGGGGTATGCCCCAATACCAAGCTAGTACCATTTCCAATACATTTCCCTTCTAGCCTAAACATATTGAAACTATCTCTAGATTGTTTTCTAGTTCCTTAATTTCATCCAACATCCCTATCACACTTAAAATCATACTATAATAATCTTTAAAAAATTAGGATGACCACTTAGTTAGCATTTACTTTCCAAGTTTATTTCTTTCTCTTTACTCAATTGTATTTTATATTGTTAAAACTTACATTTGCTAGCATTGGGGTAAGGTTTTGTGTTGTGTGCCTCAATTGGATCATCTTCAATTTCTTGCTTTCAAAGTACATTGTAAAATCTTTCCTATTGTTATAACACTATCATTTATATTGACATAATCTCTTATAGACTAATTTACCTATCTCCCTAGCATTTTAAGTCAATTATGTTGACATGGTTTCATTTAGAACTATTTCTTCAACATACTAAGTCAATTGTTTTGACTTAGTATCATCCGTAACTATCTCCTTAACATAGTAAGTCAATTGTGTCAAATTTTTATAATTCAAAACTATCTCCCTAACATACTAGGTTGACTATGTTGACATAGTATCATTTAACACTATCCCTTTTTTTAGCCAATTTTATCCCTATTTTTCCTCCTAGCTTTCTAATATCCACTCCTTCTTGGCATCATGAAACCTATTATAAAATTATGTCTTGATAGTCTCAACCCATTTTGAATGTACATGGTTTTTTCTCTCTTACCCTACCTATTCACCATAGAAGATAATTCTTTATGGTGTAGTTCTTCATCACATGGTTCTAAATCTTATCAATCTTGATCTACCCCATACCATATAGTATATCTAGATAATCATATTAGAAAAATACTAAACGATGAAAATAATTCAACATAATAATTCAACTATGTCATCTTAGTATAATTCAAAACTATCTCCCTAACATACTAGGTTGACTATGTCAGCATAGTATCATTCAACATTGTCCTTCTTTTCAGCCAATTTTATCCCCATTTTTCCTCCTAGCTTTTTAATATCCACTCTTACTTGGCATCATGAAGCCTCTTATCAAATTATTTATTGATAGTCCCAACCCATTTTGAATGTACATGATATTTTCTCTCCTACCCTACCTATCCAACATAAAAGACAATTCTTTATGTTGCAGCTCTTCATCACATGTTTCTAAATCTTCTCAATCTCAACCTACCCAATACCATATAGTATATACAAATAATCATATTATAAAAATCCCAAACCATGGAAATCATATTCCTTATACCACTTTTACACCTTATAAACCTATAATTCATAAACTCATCAACCCATCAACATCAAATGTTGTAACCTCACATTATGTTCCACCTCTTAAAACCAATGTTCACAATCCTCTTATTACACCCATAAAAATATCACTAGGCCTTATCACTTATAAAATTAAAATGTTGAAACCACTCAAATTGATAATTTAGATTATTCCCAACTATTCAAAAACCATAATTAAAATACTATTTACACTCCTACCAAGAATGGTTCTTTTACCAAGCTTCCTTCTTCTACCACACTTAAGACAACTAACACTAATATGTTTAATCCTCCACCTAAAAAGAATCAAACTCATACTAAAACTAATAATAATCTTTCTAAAAACACAAATAACCCACTTTCAAATCCATAAATTAACACAACTCAAATTTTTACTCAAATAGTTTAATAAATGAACATCATGAAAACAACTAATCATTCTCAAATGATGCAACCTGTAACAACATTTATTATATATTACTAGTTAGCCACAGAAAGTCATCATGTCTCAACCAAATTAGAAATTTATCCCTCCTCCTTGAAGAGATTCTAATGGAAATATCATCCCTCAACCTCTAATTAATCACGAAACTCTTCAACATATTCAAAATGAACCTTTAGCCCCATTCATTACATCCATAGATATTGAAAACATTTCTCCAACTATCACATATAATGGTACGAAGGACCCTACTATATTTCTTAAATATTTTGGTAATCTCTATAATGAATGGGTCCAAACTAACACCTTTACTACCACCAATCTCTTATCTAAAACCTTTATTGGTGATGTACTTGAATGGTACAACCAACTTCTTAGACATTATATCTCATAAATATAGGATTTAGTCAATTATCTAGTGAAGGAATTCTAACATAATGACCTCCCTAAAAATTACCTTATCCATTTTATCAATGCCAAGAAACTTCCTAATGAATCCATTCACACTTTCATAAAATGGTAGAAGTCTTTAGCTCATAAAGTGGACCATAAAATGAATGGTGATATTATTTTAAAACTATTTTTTTTACTCTTAAAGCTCCCCTTAAATACAATGTTCAAATATTTTCCCCTAAAACTTTAGAAAAAACCTTAGACCAAGAAAAAAGGCAAGACTTTCTTATGAATTAATTTGAAACACCTCAAATAACTACTAAATAACCTTTCCAATAATTTTCTCATAGCATTGATTCATCCAAGCCTCCCCAACCTCAAAATGGACCATCTAATTCAACCAATTTTAACCCAACCCACCCTTCATTGACTCTATAACAACTTAAGAATAAATTTCCATCATCTAAAACCGTGAACTTTGATCTTTATAACCCTCATCCAAAATAGTACAACATTGATAAATTTTGTTGGTGGCATACTACTATAGGTCATTCTCATGAGCCATATCACAATAATCACTTATTTATTCTTTCTTCCTTACTTGGTCCACATTTCAATCTTGATACTCTAGTAAAACAACTCTCTCAAGACTATTTTCAATCTTCTCAAATTCAATCTCAAAAACCACAATCACATCAACATCACCTACCTAATGAAAAACAACAATTATACCATACCTACACCTCATCAAATAATTTTATTAAAACCATAGTTTATCCTTATTCCTATACAAATAATGAAAGGATATATAACATAAACAAATTTAAATATATTTTTACATCCATATAACCTCAACCTCTTAGGTCATAGGAACCAAAATATCACCTAGTTCAAATGCCTACTCCAAAGCATATCATTCATGATCTTCATTTACCTCTTTTACATATTCATACCTCTCCTACACATCCTATGCCACATTTAACATCCCTAAAATCTAACAAGAAAACACATTTACCTATATCCAAATGCACCTACCAGCCTAGTGCAATCATTCTAATAATTCAATGTTACCTCACTCCACCTCACATGTTGGGGCATCTTATGATGCCCATCCACATGTCCCTTCAGAGTTCGGGGAATATTTTAATTCCCATCCCTATATCCACTTACCCTTTACGACTTCTTATGATTCCCACTCTGATTATTCAATCCATATTAACTACCAAATTCAATTTCAAGAAACCTTTTAAGACTTATAGACATGTATTTAATATGCTCATCTTTGATATAGATGTTAGCATATATTTTACCTATTATTTTTTTGTCTCATGTTTATGTTTTTTTGTGCATTTTACTTCTTTAAGACACACTTTACTACCATTATTATCACCTTTCAGTTCTTTTTTTTCTTACACATTACATTTGGCATTTATTTTCATTTTTATCCTTATATATCCCTTTTATTTTTGTCTTTTTATGTCATTCTTTGCATTAGTATCTTTATGATTATTTTTTTCCCTTATTTACCATTCACCTCATTGGTGTTCACCTTATGAATTATTGTGTAAGACCATGTATAGGACCTATCCTTCCTCATAAATTACCACACCAAAACATCTTTAAGTCATTTTTTAGGATGACTATTACTTTAATTAGTTCTTGTACTAGATCCATTTAAGGTTAGCATGGATTCTCTAGTGACATGACTATCATAATGATAGCCCCATCCCTTTCATATAACTATTTTACCTCCTTATGATTAGCTATTATGAGTATACTCATCATTTTATCACTTATTACATAGTAGGACCTCTTATGATCCCAATATTTCCTTTATTTCTTTTTATTTTAGGCTCACATCAATCGATTTTGAGATTACACACTTACTTATGGGAAAGTATAATAGTCTTTAGAAAAATTGTTTTTTAGGTTCTTTTCTATAGTGACCAAGTGTAATCACTTTTATGTTTGTCATATTAACACCCATGTTTGGTTTTACACATCCATCTGAAGGAGGAATAGAAAAATCCAATACAAGTTAAAATCCAAATCATAAAATACAAATTAAAGGCAATGATCTAGAAGGTAACATTAAAAATTCTAAAAGTCAAATCACACTAAAAGATGTGATTCAACACACATATCTTTCTTCTACTCTAATATCAAACTCAAAAATTATCTTCATGATAGATCTAAGGTCCATTTGGGTGTGGTAGTCTAGTAGATTAAAAATGGAGAATAATAAAATATTTTAGTGGCACCTACTTTCTCATGCAAGTACCCAATCTTCATAGTAGACTAACGACTCTGTAAGGGGCCCTAAGGAATGGGGAACATGTTATGAGAAGGTAGGTCCATTTCAATTTTCATGAATATAGCCTTCATGGGATGATCTATACACTTCACTTTTTATCCCAAGCTTTGTGTTCATTAGTTAAAATGTCCTAAGTCCTTGGTGTTGATAGTTCTTAACCTTTCTCACTTGCCTATTATGTCTGAATATTTTAAAGAATTTTCAAATCACCCATATGGTGCATCAAATTCCTTATTTACATCACATTTTCCTTATATAACCCTTGTTGGATATTGATTTTATATGATCATATCCTTGATCACATCTACCTTATTATGCCTCTTGGTTTATAGTTTGTGAGTTGCATTATAAGATCTTGGATAGGGCCAATCCTTCCTCACAAACACCCTTACACCATTTGATTACCACACCATCTCATTATCATCTTATTCATGTCATTAGGTGGTTGTGTTTTTTTACATTTCATCTTAAAATAAGCACTAAGTTTGATTTTTCATCCTTTAGAGCTTTTGATTTTAATTTATCCATCATGTTCTTGTTTGATTTTTGCGGACTTCACCTATCTTACATATGAAATTTAGAATTCTTACATATTTCTATATATGTATGAAGTCTTCATGTTTTTCTTCAATCTTGAATTATGTTTCATTTTCACTTATTTATGCTTTCTTCACCTTCATTTGACATACTTATATTACATATTGATTTAAAATTTCATTTTCAGCCATTTATGATTTCTTTAAGTTTGATTCAACATGCTTATCTTAAATGGGGTTAATTGTCACTTACATATCTTTGTTAGATTTTTATTTCATTGATATTTCATTTGTCATTTATGGTTTACATACTTCCGAACATGATTTAGTATATTTTACATTCTTTTTTGCCATTCATGTTTTACATACTTCCCAATGGGATTTATTATTATCTATATTCATGTTTTCCATTTATGTTATACATTATTTAAAATATGATTTACTATGTTCTATAATCATTTGTCATTCATTTTCCATCATTTTTTCATTTATTTTCCCTCAATAGTTTTGTTCTAACCTTGCCTTAACAATCCTAGTTTGCCAATTTTCCTAACACCCTCATATATTTGTCTCTACTAACTCTATTTTCAAAAATTAAAATTTTATGTAACTGTGATGTTTTAGAGAATAATTTACATGAATATATGCCTATATTCCAAACATTTTGATTTTTCTCTCTTTTTTGCACTAATTTCTATAGGTTCTCCTAATGTTCTTCACATTAGATGCCTTCACTTATCTTGTATTCTGCTTCTTTATCTACAATACTAAGGTAAGTAAAGTTATGTGTTTTTAAATTCTATACTTTCAGTTATCTTATTTTCTCCTTACTACACTTTACTTAGCATCACTATTATGTGTCGTCATGTTATATTCTTGAAGCACCATCCTGTGTTATACTTACATGACATGTGATGAGCTTTACGTGGGGCATATATACACACATAATATTTTACAAATTTTATCAATTATTGATGTTCTTTATCCTATAATAACCCATACATTCATATTCTCTCTAAGTGTATACCTTAAGGGGTGCACTGGGAAAGGGGTGGGTAGATGATTGGTGCTTTCCAAGATTATTGTCCCTTTTTCCACTTTTTATCTACACACTTGTCTCCTTAAAACCATATCCCTAAGATTTTTATTCTATGTTTCACAATCCTTATTAATTTACCACATTTCATCACCTTTTTCCTAACCTGAATCCCCTTTAGGTATTTTTAAGACTATGTCAACTAGGTGGACCCTGTATTAAGAAGTAATAGATATTGTGTATCTACTTATCCACCATTCTACTTGAAGATCAAGATTAAGGTTTCATAATTTCTTTAGAGATATGGATCTTGTATTATGGAGAATTATTTTGGATGCATTAATAGGTTGTGTAGACTAGAGATTATTTATCCTTTCCATACTTACATACCCAATAACTTCTTTTGAAGCACCTTGGCCAAGGGAGAGATTGAGGCTCAATGGGTTCATCTTCAAAGTTAAGTATTTCTAAATTTGTTCCTCCTTTGTAATAGTAAATAGATATTCATTTTTACTTATCTTCCATGTTTTAGAATTTTGTATACATTGACATGAGTATATGTCTCTTGTGCATGTTTACATTTATTGTTTCTTACCCCCACTTTGTGCCACAAGATTTGGTGAGCACAAGATTAGACTTTACTTGTTATTAGTTTAGCAATTAATTGGAAGATTTATAACCCTCCATAACATTGTGTATTATGATAAGATATAACTTAATTATGTCTAACAAATCCACATATTGTTCATGTTCTTGATTATCTAATGTATCCCTAATCGGAAGTGTATGGTATGATCTATCTTCTTTGAGTTAGGATTAATTTATAGATATGATGCATTTCTAATTTTGTATAGTGATGAATAAGGTACATAGTGAAAATATAAAGTTGTACAACAATTTTCTCAATATCAAATTATTTAAGGTAGACAGTTAGGCCCATATAACAAAAAAATGTTACATTATGGAATAGGGTAAAGGACAAAGAAATAAGATTGAAATTCTTAGTCAAGTGTTATAGAATGTATGCTTTTGATCAATTTTATTTTATGACTATCATGGATTATTCTTGGTGCCTAAATTATGTGATTGAAAAAAAGGATTCCTCCCTAAATTAGCATACATCAATGAAGAAGTTGTTGGGTCTTTTTGTTAATCATAAAGTTGAAGGTCTTTTTGTAATCACCTAGATAGCGAACTAGAGAATCATCCCAATTTTGACAACCTTATCCACTCATATGTTGAATATTTAAAATATGAAGAAGAAAGTATAGTATATAAAACCAATGAATAAATACTACAATTTGTAGGTTTTTCCATAGATAATGATAATGGATAAGGCTTTAATAGTTGAATTTAAGAGCTCAGAGGTATAGCAAGATAGGTTAAAGAATGAGGTAGTAAAATTTTGAATCCTTTACTACTAAATTTAAAGTATTAGATAAATAATTTGATATAGAACATTTATTGGGTGTATTTATAAAGTCTAAAGAGGTATTTTATGGCTTTAAAACATGCACAATTTGAAATTAGTGCCCCCAATTTGATAGAGCTCTTAGTTTACGTCATAGTTACGACTATAGTGTCTTCATTGTCTAATCCAAGTATCTGTATTGCATCAGTATTATTATTTTAGAATAATTATGTATATGCATGGTTATCATTAAATTGGGATATTAGTTCTGAATATATTATTATACATTCATAATTTATTTTTAGCTAGCAAATATATTGAGTGTTATCATTGTAACATGCATCCTTTTATGGTTTTAGAGCTATAATTTCTATTTTGAGACTTGTAATATTATTTTAAGATTTAATAAATGATAATTTACCCATCCCAAGATTATACATACATTTAATCTCATGGTCACAAAGAGAAATTTTGGCTATTGATATTAATAAGAAATTCAAAGAAGTTTTGCTTGACTTAGTCTTGATATGCAAATCTTCATGCTTGTTAATTTCTATGGATTGTTTAGGATGTTCCATAATTATGGTATATTAGTTCTCAAATTGTGTATGAAGTATCTATTTTAAATGAAGTGTTTTAATGTTATCTATATCTAATTTTAAAATCATTTACATACTTATCATAATCTTCTTGTAGATGTGTAAGAGCAATATAGTAATTAGGCAACCTTTAAATTTTGAATGTTTAAATATATTATGTTCTTATTTTATTTGACTCTTAAAATGTATTTGATTACTTATGTGCTACATCAACTTGAAAAATTATTGTTCTAGATTCTTTGTCCTACTTGAGTTCAAATACTTGTCTTTAAAGGCTTTATCCCTAGATTTTCCATAGACCTTCCTTTTCTACCTTACTTTTCCCTCTTTTTAAATTTTATTTAAAATAATTCTCACCATATTTATAATCATCATCCTTAAACCCACTCCAATTAGATATAGGTTCACCTATATATAGTTCACCCATGGTAAACAATTTGTGTCACTCACCCACTATTCCACTAACAAGTTGTTCTAAAATTGAATGACCTATAACTCACGCATTGGAATGATCCTATTCATGAATCATAAAATGTTAGAGGAAAACTTGTAAGAAATTATATGGGTGTGTATAAAACCCACATCAACAATATTCAATAATCAAAACATATGATAGTTATAAATAACCATGAGTCATCAATAACATCTCTATATATATGGATCAATGTTTGATATTACATCATGATATAATCATAGTATAAAATTCATCTCTAAGGTTATGTATTATCAAGAGGATGTGATACAATAGCCATAGAGGATTGATAATTCCCACTCTTAATACTCTATTATAGTAACCTTGTATATGATTGTATACCCTCTACATGTTCTTTTTATTTAGCTACCTGGCCCCACACCTATGCTAACTATCTACTTATATCCACATGAATGACTCTCTCTTGAGCCAATGCCTACCACGTTCATAACTCCCCTTGACCCAATCCCATTGGTAAAGTATCCTATGATCCATTTGATATTATCTACATCTCTCAAGCTACCTCAATGACCAAACAAAACCAACTTGCATAAACAGGTGTTGAATACACCATGAGATTATTCATTTATATAGTATCATGATGAGGTAGCACACCATATAATATATCATGATGAATTGTCTCTATGATGGTCACCCATATAGTCTCTTCCACTATAGAATATTCAAAAATGAAACCAAAAATCATGTCATTTCACACACACACACACACACACACACACACACACGCATATATATATATATATATATATATATATATATATTATGTATCTCTATCTAACAAACAAAAAAAAATCAAAAGATACAACATCTTACTCAGTAATAGTTGATCCATCTACATGGCAACCAAACACCTCCTGCAATACATGGATCCACACTACCATAAAACCTTTATAATAACCAAGTTAATCACTCATGAATGATGTACTCCATTATGAATTTGCCTTAAAATATACCAACTCAACATAGGTTTCATGGTTGTGCCTCCCTATGGTTGTGAATCTATCCAAAATTTCATTGGATCTTATCTCTATCTCAATGGACATGGTGGTTGTTTTGATATCTACTATTCTACTATGATATCTAGTCCTCTATATCCTCATTGTCATCTTCATCCTCATTTAGGTATTCCAGATTGAGGAGGCCATATCATTTGAACCTATGTTGGTACCCCACCACCTAATTGTTGTGCCCTAACACATACACCACATTTTTGAAAACTTAAATAGGGACCCATTGTTAATAAGATATTATGATTTGGGTTCTTATGACATATAAGTCTATAATATAGTGTTTGAAATAAAAAAACTCAAGAATACTTAATATAATGATAAAATGAATTTGTATGCCTCTATTGATCTCTGTTGTTTTCTTGATTCAATCAACATGATTTAATTTAATGTTTACATAGTGTCTTAAACTTTTAGAGGAATCAAAGTTGTGTATAAGCCATGATAAATATTTAACTTTTCACCTTCAATTTTAACTTATGCTTATGTACACTTAAATGTATGATTTAATGGCTAATTGAGTTGATGTGTTTTGATTTTATTTGGGTATTTGTATATGTTATGTCCTAAGTAGGTTATTTTATGCTTAGGTGTCTCTAGGAATTCTCAAAGATAGTTTTATCTTACCATATGGCATCGATTCACTAACTCAGAGCCTAAATAAAGACTATAAGTATCCCATAAATGATGTTAATATGTTCTTTTATATAGAGTCTTATAATCATATGGATTATTACGATATTAACAAGTGTCATCATCCTAGTATCCCAAAGGTGATTTAATTATGGACCTATGTATGTAAATTATTGGGAAATTATATTAGTGAGAGCCATTCACATGTTATCATATAGTAGCATAGAAGTGATGTCAGCATGGATCTATGTACAAAAAGTCATAGGCAAGTAGATCAATGACATTAATCCATGTCTCATCATCTTGGTAGCCTAAAAATAACATCAACATGGAATTTTTTAAAATAAATTCTAAGTGAATCAAAAAGAGACATCCATATGTCATCATGTTTCTAGTTTGTGGCCAAAGAAACCAAACATGACAAGCTCCATCTCAACTAGGATTGGAATAGTGACATGTAACCATATATCCATA
Organism: Torreya grandis; assembly: GCA_037957365.1. NCBI lineage: Eukaryota > Viridiplantae > Streptophyta > Pinopsida > Cupressales > Taxaceae > Torreya > Torreya grandis. The sequence goes on along the minus strand of JARHVA010006508.1, from coordinate 673,661 downwards.
AAAACCATGTAATTAAGAAATAAATACATCAAAATAAATATAAAGAGTATAAAAGATACATATATTATAATAAGATGACTAAGCACTAAGAAGAGTGTAGGGGAAGTTTCATAGTAGTAAAATCTATAGAAGTCAACACTATTAAATTCAAATGAAAATAATAAATAGGAAAAATAGTGAATGTCATTGTCACACTTAATTTTCATGAATTTAAGAAATTTTTTATTCAATTCTCAAATCTAACACAACTAGATAATAATGTTTTGAATTTAGATTTCCATTCCAATTACATTTCCTCCAAGCTATCAAGAGTATTTCAAGTTCTAAGTTCAAGAGAGAAATTTGAATCCAAAAATACATTATAAACAATAATTTATATATTTTTCATGCAACAAAGCATATTTATATAACATCAATGGATTCCTCATCTTGTATCTCTATTCAATCTATATACTCAATTATAGGACCAACTAGATACATAGATATAACATTTGATTTAAAAGCTTTGAATCATAAGTTCAAGAATTAATTTTCCATTTAGGATATGGTTGACATAGTCAATCCATATAATAATGTGGACCAACTCTCTATTTTCACATGAAGTTATAAAGATGACCACTTAGCCATAAACATAATTGGTATTCACAACATAGTATCTGATCGATAGGTAATGCCCTGTATTGACCTAATATTTGATTTCTTCATGAATGGAAAGGTTACTAAGAATATAATAAAATTTAGTCTTGGTAATACACCAATTGCATACATCAGTGGAAATGGATTTGAGAGGTATTATAGGCTCCCTTTCCTAGATATGTTATATAGGTGATACATGGTGAATACATGAATTCTTAACAACAATGTCAGTCACAAGTTATAATAATGGGTCAAAAAACCAAGTAAATTTATAGTTAAAGGCTCTACCTCAGCTATCCTCATTTAATTCTTCAAACTAGGGGTGAGATTCACCATGGCTCTAATAAATAAAATATATGATTTTTTAACCATCACTTATGTCAATGAGGTATGGGTTCCTTTTCTAGATATTATTTTAAATTCTAATAAAACCATTACATTAAGGGAGATCATTTACTCCAATTTTATTCAAAACTTAAAAATATTGAAATTTCCCTAGATGGGAATTTATACATGATGTCCTACATGGTAGTTATGGTGACTGCAAGTGTGCATTCATATTATGAGTAGTGCTACAAACCATCTTCTAAATACCTAAAAAATGGGTTATGTGATGACTTCAATGTTATTCATGTGCATAGATGTAGGAAGAACATGAAGAGGCTAATTGAGAATTTTTACCCCATCATGTACCAATCCATCTATTGGAAGAATATGTCTAGGCTATCTGAACGTATCAAGAAAACTATTTAAAATATGGGTGATTACTAGTTGTACTTTGAGTGTATAGTAATAAAAATTGAAGGCATAAATGCACATATTTTATACTTACTAATTATTGTGCCTAATAAAGTAGCTAAATAATAGATTATTTCCTACATGGGAAATAGTGTTGATTCTAACTTGAGGAAGTCTAAGAAAGCAACCATCCATCTAACTTCTCTTAGTATTGAAAATATGTAGTTCATAATGTGGGAGAACCTCTAATTGGTTTTAAATATTAGGGAACCAAAGTGGCACCTTTTAGACACTAATAACCAAGAAATAAAGTAAGATAATGCATCATAAAGTATGAAATAAAAGTAAGGATCAACTATGGGCATTAGTCTTATGACCATGACAACATATTTGTGATTTTAAAGATGATTTTGAAGTGTTTATAAGGATGCATAGGTTTAACATGTGTATGATTATGGTATAAAGTATCTAGTATCATCTTGTCATCACTAGGGAGAGTTATAAGAGGATTTAGAAGTAGGAATGTGTTTCCAAACCTATTCATGGCCCCCACCTTAGGTAAAATAAGAAATATAAGAACAAGCTAACCCATCCAGGGAATCATACATTAGATAATGAGATTCAACACCTCCAAATATCCCATATTATCATAGTTTATACTAATTATACACAACACATCAAGGTGGGACCTTAATGAATATCTAAATAATAGATTCTTTCAAGTCTCATCACATCAACTAGAATTTTCTTCATGATTATTTTGCCTCCATTAACCATTTCACAATAAGTAAGTCTTCCTTCCTTTATATCTCAATTTCATATTTCTTATCCTCCTTTATATCCACCATCAATTATGCCCTAGTATATTGGATTACTATTTGCACCACCTATCATTCCTCTAGTGATCACCACTCCTCCATATCCACCACCTATCATTATTTCAGTGTTCATTGCTCATACATATCCTTCACCATCTGATACCACTATATTCCCTCCATCTCCCATTCTACCTTCAATTGGGCTAGCCTCTAATGTTACAAAACCAATATTGACATATAAAAGGAATCCTAATACCCCTCTCATTTCAACTCATAAGGTGGATCTAGAGGATAAGAAAGCAATTTCTCTTATGAAAATGAAAATGAGAAGGGTGATATGGTGTTAGATCCTATGTAGATTTATGATAGTGAGGAGGAAGATAAAAAAATGGGGTGATGAAGATTATTGGATCTCAAATATTAAAAAATAAGAGATAGATCAATTTGATGAGAAAACCCAAATAGAAAAAGATTATGAATGGCTAACTAAGGGAAACACCCAATCATGAGGGACAAAATTAATGTTGGATCTAAGGAAATCAATCAAGGAAGTGGTAAATAGGGGGTACTAAATTTATATCAAATAAATAAGGGGATGAGGTAGGAGAGGTATAATCAAAGTTTTACATCATATCACAAGGACCATCCCCAACTTCACCTCCAAGATATTTACCTTCGATCACTACAATGGTAACTATAGAACCCAATTCTCCAATTACCTCTCCCTTAGCTATAATTCCTCAAATTCCACATTTTTATCAACTCCCTCAAGTATTCTAACTACTAGTAATGTAGTATATTATTTACATTATTTAAGCCAAATAAACTACCCATAAGTAGTTGTAATTCCAGTTCTTACTACCACATCTCAACTTGTTATTATAGGTCCTTCCACCATTATTATGGCTATTAGAGATGTATACACTTTTATTATTGATTATTTTAAAAACATATTGAGCACCCCAATAACCTACTCATTATTCATTGGAACTAATCCATAGTCTTATGAGTCAAGTCAAGGGATACATTTTGAAAACCTAGTGTACACATCATTTTTTTCTAGCCTAGTTATCCCTCTTAGGATGACTACAAAAATAGAGATGCCCATTGGCCCAACACCCTAGGTAGACTCACCTACCATCTCAGTCCACAAAGTATTAGGGAAGGACAAATATGTCATTGACACATTAGTATAAATGTAGGTTACTAGATGTAAGAAACCCATTCCTCATTTTTTGTAATAGTTACATCCTCATTGAAGGCTATGCTACTTCCAAGACAATCCCCCTCAACAACTACTATAGTAAAAATAGGTAAAACACAATAGGTAGAACAAATAGAACAATAACTTACACTAACTATCCCTTCATGGATTTAGTAGTTATAATAGGGAGAAGCAAGGAAACAAGATTTATTAATAAGTTATCAAACTCTATTAAGTTTCTATTTTGATAGATAGACAAACATATTGAGAAATGTGAAGAGGAAAACTTTGGTTTTTGAGGGTCAACAGGTCAAGATGGAATAAAGAGAATACATGTTATCTTTAACTAAATGGATAAAAATAATTCCCTTAGACCTAGACAAATATAGGGAAGACCCCTAAATTTTGTAGATGCTACTAGGGGAGTCTTAAAAGATATGTTCAAAAGTTTTGATTATCCTATATAGAGGTAACCAAAGGTGAGTACTATCTAGGTTCCCAAATAGATAGTGGAAATTTATAGGGGTAGCTAGGAAGCTATTTGACACCATTGGTTCAATAGGGTCTGTAAAAGCTAACTCCCAACCCAAATGGGGAGACATTCTTAAATTATTCAAAAACATAAAAGATATTGATGACAAACTATATTTTATGATCCAAGAAATAAGGAATATGATTTATGCCCACATAAATTTAATAACAACATTTGAATTTATTTGGGCACAAAATCATATTACTACCAAAAGGGATAACTTGCTTGAGAGGCATCAATGTATTCAATCTTTGTTCAAAAAATTTGTAAACTAGGAGAAAGAATCTATCTCTATCCTAACTAACTTAAGATTTACTCTAGTAACACCTTTATATGGGTGACTGGTACCTAGACCCATTTTTATTAATCTCTTATAAGAAACATTAGATAACTTTAAAGTGAAGATTGAAGGCATTATTTATATAAATAGTGATGAAATAATACAACTAGTTAATTTTTTAAGGGATAAAATTATAGGTACTTAGTCATAACATGTTGAGGTTAGATCTATATACACATAATATTTTCAAATTTTATCAATTACTAATACTTTCTATCTTGAAACTACCCATTGATTCTTAATTTATCTAAGCCCACACCTTAAGGGGTGTATATGAAAAGGGGTGGGTAGATGATTGGTGCTTCATAGGATTTTTGTCCCTACACTACCACTTGTTACCTACACAACCATCTCCTAAAAACACTCCCCTAAACATTGCCTCCTCTTTTTCACCCTTCTCTAGTCATTTTCTAATTTCATTATCCCCTCCATGAGCCTAAGCCCCTTTCCAATAGTTTACATTACATTGTCAACCCCATCAACCCTACTCTAATTGATAAAACCCATTTAGGGTCTATATCAACCCATGTTTGACTTAGACCAATACCCAATTTGATATTACTTATAATGATATAGATTCAATTGGGTCAACCCTATCAGCTAAACTTTCAGAAAGGTTTAGGGTTAGAATCAACTATATATACACACTCATTTTTTCATTTATTTAATAAATATAAGAAGAAGAATATTATATTTCACATATTTTTATCCACCATTCTAATTGAGGAGAATATCTTAGGATTTCAATACTTTTTTTGGAGATAGAGATATTATCTTATGGATAAGTCTTTTGGATGCATATAGTAGTTATGTAGCCTAGAGCTGACTTATCCTTGTTATCATTACATACCACAACAACCTCTTTTAAATCACCTTGGTGAAGGTAGAGATTTATAATTGATGGTTTCATCTTCAAAGGAAAGTATTCATAACTTTGTTCCTCCTTTATAAGAGTTTATAGATTAGAATTTGTACTTCTTTCCCATGAATTAATATTTATTATATATTGATGCAAGTATAGATCTTCTATGTATGTTTATTACCCCTAATTTATACCACAATCTTTGGTGAACACTAGATTATACTTTACCTCTCATTTATTTAGTTAATATTAAAACATAGGACCTTGTTAGGGTTCTTATATACTTTTATTTAGCTAGAGGGTTTGGAACCCTCCTTGGTGATTTTATTATTGAGAGTAATCCCTTGGTTAGGTCTAAGGGATATATCTTTCTCATGACCCCAAATATCTAATGTATTAATAATCAAAATTGTAAGTAGGATTTATCTTCTCTGTGTTAGTGCTCAAAATTTCACTAAAGTAAATGATCCCTTGTCGAGTTTAATTGTCCAAGACCTTAGCCCAAGTCCTATTTTTTCATGTTCATTATATGTAAAGTTTCATTATAAATTGGATAAGTATTAATTTGGTATTTACTTAGTGAATATAAATCCTTAAGGTCTTAAAGTTTTTTATCGAGACATTTTTCTTGACAAAAATAAATCTTCAAGATTTTTGTTTGTGCAAAAAGTCTAAAGACTTTTTTCATTAGGCAAATTATTCATAATAAAAAACTAATGAAACTACATTATTCTAAGGAAAATGTAAAGTCCTTGTTTTTTTTGGATATTATTTTGAAGGGTTAATTCCTTCAGGTATTTTGCTCACACAAAAAAGCCTAATAAAAGTCAATTATTTTGGCAAAATTGTTAAGTACAAATATTTTAGGAAAAATGTAAAGTTTAGTTGGTTTAGGGAAAATGTTTTAGATAAAATGTCCAAAAAAATTGTCCAAAAAAAATTCCCAAATAAATGTTTTAAAATAACTATCTTGAATACGAAAGGTTGAATGCAAATAGGATTGACATGGACAAAATTTCCAAAGCAATTCTTCTAAAGACCAAAAGGATGAATGAAGCCAAGTTTTTGTAGAGCAAAAGGCCCAATAGATAAAGTCTTGAGGACACAAATGCATTATTATGGAATAAAAATATTGATGAGATGTCTCGAATGATATTTTTGACTCACATAAGTGTCTATCATATTCCTATTAATTGACTGTTCATGCTTAATCTATACAAGTCCTGATTGATTATGTGAGTTGGATGGAGGACTATTCAGCACAACTCAAGGCAAATACAAAAATGGATTGGTGAGTATACTTATGAATTTTATAATTTATCTTAAAAATCATCTCATGGTTAAGGGATCACATATCATAAATATTTTGGATACCAAGGATATCTCCTAGAAGTTTGGTACCTTCATGTTTTTTTGACTCAAGATGCAAGCTTTCAAAAAGTTGAAAAAGAAATGTGATGATCATGTAGACATCATTAATAGTCATGAAGATGTAAAAATTAAGCTTAACCTTTATCCATTTGTGATTAAATTTTATAATCACAGAAACATCATTGACAATCACATGATCAGCAAATGGCAGGTGCATAGATGTCAAATTTAAGCCATGGTAATTATCCATTAAGGGCTTAAATTTTATGATCATGTGGACGTCATTAATGTTCACATGAATGTCAAATGATTGGATAATAGATGCCAAATTTAAGACATAGTAATTATCTATTAGTGGATTAAATTTAGTAGTCATGCAGACATCATTGATGGTCATATGGACATTAAATGATGGGTGTGTGAATGTCAAAATTAAGCTTGATGATTATATATTATGTCTTAAATTTGATGGTCATACACCCACCAAAGATGTTCATGTGGATTTCAAATGATGGGTGCATAGGCATTAAATTTAATCCATAGTGGACAGATAGTGGCGTTTGATTCATGGTAAATGAGATCGATAATTTGTGTTTGATTGTGTAAATCAAGATTCATGATGTAAGTAAGAGTTGACTTGTCAAAGGATTCAGACCAAATAAGGAGTTGCCACATGGTGAAAGGGTGTTATCCTAGAAAAAATTGACTAAGTAAAGTGTAGAAAGCCCATGTATTATCCAAGCAACATGATCTTGAGTGGTCCTAATGGAGATCTAATTGCTTGCAATAAAAGATAATGCTAAAGGGATGTCGAGAGCCTACGAAGCTACCCTATGGCATGCTTGTGTTCATCATATATATAAGGATTTTCCATTACCACATGGAGGACCATGTAAATACTCAACCCTACCAATAAAACACACCACATTATAGGTAAAATTTACAAAGATCACATAGACAATAGCCACATCATGATCATCCTACCATGTGGGAGTGCACAGTAAAAAAAATAGTGTAATGTTTACAAAATGAGTGACTATAAAGTAAAGATATTAGTGTGTAGAGTGACATGGTGATGCCACATAGGCATGAATTTCATAGTCAAGGACCTTTTGTAAGGTAGTTAGTGAGGCTTTCACCACTAATAGCATCTTGACATTTTATAAATTACAAATTTATGAGAGAGTCCCAGGTTTACCCAAATAGGTTAAAGGTTAAAAATAATGCATTATGCATTAAAAAATTAAAGGTTAAAAATGAAAAATATGAAAATATAAGTTGGATCCAAAAGGGTAAAAATTTAAAAATGACCTAACTCTCTTACATTCTTTCATTGTTGTGCTTGTCCAAGTTCCTCCATGAGAGAGAAATTGTAATCTTAAAAATCTAAGGTGGGCCACTCCAAAGAAGATCATTTGAATAAACATAAATATAAAATATTCCTAGGAAATAATTACAAGATTAAGTTGTTACAGGAAATGTAAAAAAGAAGAGTAGTTATCTAGAAGGTTCTAATTATGTAGGCAAGTGGTCGAGAGTATCCCCAGGTAGTTGCACATAATAACAAAGTTTGTTTGGCCCTATACCATGAATATTCTCTGTCCAACTCATATGAAAGGCATTTCTATCTATGAAATCAAAGGATGTGCTCCAAAATTTCATCATTACTCATAGAGGTAGTTAGAGTTATGATTTCTTATTAAAAATACATGAGGATATCAGGTATGGCAAAGGGCATATTCTATCTAGAAGCATCTTGATAGACTTTAAAGTTTGTTTTGTAATTTTGAAAGTTGCAACCCATAATTCTAGATTTTAAAATGTATGAATAGGGGGCTTATCCTTTATTCAAAGTTATTATTGTTTGTTGTTTTAGGTGTTCATTTTCTCTAAGTCTAAGTTCTTCAAAAAAAATTAGGATTAATTTTTATGTGTAGATTTTTTCTCCTTGGTAAGGTAGTTGTATATGTAAAACCATTAGCAAGATTTGAGAGCATGTTTATGTCTCCCTTGTAAAAAGAGAAATTTCATCATGCCTATCCCCATGATAGCATTTTGAAATACTGATGTGTGTAATATGTTTATTCAAGTTAATGAAAATGCTTTTGTTTCTTTATTGTTTCCTATTGATGAAGTACAATGACATGTTTTATAATAATTATTGATTAGACATTTGGGTTTGTGCTCACTATTAGTTGTCATTTTGAGCATAGATTTATATTATAAAATATTTCTACATTACTTCAAGATAGGTTATTGAATAACATGTTAGGTCACCATAGATTTATAAATTTGATAGGGAAAAGCATTTGTAAGATTAGTTTCAATATATGTTCTAGTATCTCAGGGATAATTTGGTATTTACCATTATCTTACATTTGAAGTTTCTTATACATATTTGCTAAGGAATATTGTCATTAAATACTACAAGATATCCTACTATTTAGAAGCCACCAGCACACCACCTTCCTTCCTTTTATAATTATCCAATTTATCCTGCCTTATCCTACCCTACAAATAATACACCCTTTTCACACTATAAGTGTTAATTTCCTTGAATATGAATATGATCTTGCATATTTGAAATGTGTCTACATCTTGTGCTTTAAATCCTAGAATTGAAGTCTTTTATTCGACCCCTATTTTTTAATATTCTATAGAATTAAGATTCTAGTCTCTTTCCCATCTATCTTTAGTAACTTGTATATAACTTAAAGCATTTTTGCATTTTGTGTGATAACCTATTGTGGGTGAAGTGTGAAAACTTGGTTATACCCTAGTCATATTTATTCCTTATGATAAAAATACCCATGGAGGTTGAATTGCATAATCTCTCCATGTAAGCAAGCTACCTCATATGTCCTTTCATGTCAATTCAGGCAAAGATAGAAGTAGTAGGGAGATGAACATACCCTTTATAGGTGCCTCTCACTCAGTTTATACATTCAATTCAATGTAGATGCCAAACCATTCCCTAAATACAATGATATACTAGCGAGTTTTTCATCTTTGTTTATCATTTTATTCAAGTGTGAAAATCTGAGTGTACAAGTTGTATAATTTGGAACCAACACCAAACTCATGCCATTACTAGGGAAAAAAGACACCTGTGGTACTTGTGCTATTAGGGACTCTTATAGAGAGTTGTACGTAATTTGTTTGAAAATTTATCTACTTATATTTTCATTTATTTGACTATCTTTGGTTAGTCAATGTCACCACCCAAACTAGTACTATTATCAAGGATTAAATTGAAGTCCAGGTCACTAGTATTACTAGAGACTCTTGCAGAGAGTTGTTATTGTTTTAATGTTCTCTACCTATTATACTAATTTGACTATCTCAGTAATCAACAAGTTCATCACTTTTTTAGGGATGTGCCAAGAATATATGGAGGCTTGATAATTGACTTTTGATATGTTCATTATAAAGGAATATTAAGATTGCATGTTGGAAGGTGTTTTTTCCATTTTAAAAATTATTCTAAAAATTTTAGTGTCTTTAATTTTAATCTCATCATTAACTTTAGTAAGTTATGTTTTCAACATATATCATGGTTAGTTTGTTAACTATTATATTCTATAATTGTGATTCTAGTAATGTCTATAATTTTTATCACCTAGTTTCAAGGAAGACCAGTGCCTACTCTAAGTATTCTTATTTCTTTTAACTTTCAGTATTTTATTTTTTAAAAAGTTTTAAGGATTAACATAATCTTTTAAAGGTGACCCATCTAAGAAACTTGCTCCACCTTTAAGTATTCTTCAAAGAAGAGGGAGATAGGTTTGGAATCCTATCGAAGGGCAAAGCTTAGCTATTGGGGTTATCAAGATTTTGATGATCTTGAAATATTTTTTAACCCTCCCATTATTGAGGACTATCATATCTATCCTAATAATTCTGAAACTTATAATCCAATTTACTATCCAACTCCTTCTCAACTGATAAATCCCCTCCTAAGTTTGATCCACCAAGTCCACATCATTCACCCCCTCATATCCCTTTACCATTTATTCCTAAAATCCCCATTGAAACAATCATGAGGCATAGGTATCTAAATGTTATTGAATTCCCTTCATTTCATGCTCTCAAATTCATACCTATTAATTTTGAGGAAATGGAGGGTTATCCTAATGAAGTCCCATTTGAAGTAAGGAAGTGCCTTCCAAAATTCTAAGGGAACAATGAAATGAGGGGTGATCATCACCTAAGGAAATTTCATAATATTATTGTATATTATGAGTTTTAACATGATGATGTGTGCATTAATTTAGTTTTACAAATGCTAGAGGAAGATTCTTGTGAATGGTTTAATTCTCTTCCAATTGGATGCATTGATTTATGGGAATAAATGAAGAATGTTTTCATAATTCAATATGGTGATAGAATCAATCTAAGGTTTCTTTTGGATGAATCTGAAAACATCAATAAGAACCCCAATGAGTGTGTTTAGGACTTCAATACATACTTCAACAAAAATATGATGTAGTTACCTAAAAACATTAGGCCCAGTGGTATAATGTTCTTGATAAAATATTATGATGCATTTGACAAGAAGGCTGCATACTACTTCAGGGAGAAGGCTCCCACTAACCCATATTTGGCATTCAATATGGTCATCCAAATTGAGAATAACATAAAGTATGTGGTAAAGCCCCTGAATAAGTGGGTTGATGTGAAATTGGTCAATCCAAAAAAGACACAATCCAAAAAGATAGCCAACCTTGAGGATACTATTAAAACTTTGGCCTCTACTATCAAAAAAATGTCATATAAGTTGGCTATAGATGAAAAGAGGATCCCTCATGTGTCTACCAATCAAGAGATGGCTCTAAATCTAAATTAAGCACAAGGAAGGATTATTTTCCACCATCAAATAATGATAGAGGGAAGAGACCTACATGTGAAGAGAGAATGGATAGAAGTCAAAATATAGGGGTTTGAAAAGAAGTGTTTGATCCTTTAAATGCTAACGTGAATGCTACAAATTATGACATTGGTATTGATTGGTGTGACAAGTTCTTCCTTTCACATCCCCCATGTGATACAACTAAACCAATTGATGAATATGCAGATCAACTTGAGTTTTCATCATTTAGAAATGAGATTTTAATGTTCAATTATCAAAACCCCCAAAGTGAGATGACTGCCTCCATGGAATTACTGAGTGTTATTACTATTAATCAATTTTGGAGTGCGATTGAAAAGGTAAGTGTCCCAAGTCTTAAATCTACTTTTGATGTTAATATGGCACAAGCATATGTATTACCCTTTGATTACTTTGATTTCTTATGCTCTATGATGATTAATAATTATGATGGGGAGTTTTCATTAGTTGAGGATAGGAAATTTCTAATTAATGTAGCAATTTCCTAAGATGAGTATCACTTGAGAAGAAAATATCAAGTTGTTGCTCTTTAAGACACTTCCCCTATAAATCCAAAGGTAGGGGATGCAAATAAGGAGGCTAAGAAAACTACAATAGTCTATAAAGCTTGCAAGTCAATACCCATTTCCCAATTTGCTAGGCCTAGAGGTGCTCTAACCAAGAATAAGGTACATGTATTGTCTAGTATCCCTAAGGGTGCTATTGAGTTTAAACAAAATCCACCTTTGAATGCTATTGTTAACTATTAAAATACATCTGATCATACTCCATTTTAGACCTTAATTGATTATATTCTAGATGAAGGCATTTTCACCCTTTCTCCCAATACTCATCTTCCTTCATATAGCATACGTGATATGGAACAAGTGTTGAGCCAAATTCATTGTGCCACTTATTGAATTATTAAGAATACATGAACATAGGAAGAGATAATTTGAGTACTTTTAATTTGGTGAGAAGTTATTGTAAATTAAATTGATTCAGCCCAAAAAACCTTGTGAAGTGACGAAAAATTAGAAGATATTATTGAACCTACTCAAGAAGTCTATTTAGAGACTACATTGGTAGAAAGTTAGCTGAATATGGATCCATTTTATAAAACCATATTGATCAATGGTTTGGTTCTTCACAACTACATGTTTGACTCTAGATATTCTTGCAATGTGAAGCCCCTGGGTGTCCTAAATGAGATCAGAGTCTTTTGTCAAGTGTTATGTCATAGATTCATGAGAAGTTCCAATTTTTGGACAATTCAAGGGGTTGGTAGTGTAGTTAATATTTCATCTAGGTAAGTATTTAAATATGGATGTGTTATTCATGGACTACCCACTTAAGTGGGGGATGTTATTGTCATGTAAATATACTACTATCATAGGTGGAAGTGTACATATGGACTTATCGTATGCCACCATTCCATTGGAGGGTAATATGGTCAAACTTTATAGAGAGCCAATGATGTTGCATGTAATTGAAGATATAAAATGTGCTCTGAATGAAGTATTTTATATAGATGTTGAATTAGGAAACTTTGTTGGGAATGTTGATACTAGTGAACAACATGTTGTTCTTGATGTTGAACCTGATAAAGAAGATGTAGTTTGGGAGATGTGGCTTGATCCAATCTTGTAAATAGAGCTACAGTTATTTTCTATGCCCCCAATGGTAAATGTTTCATGTTTTATTTTTAGGTGTCTTTATAGCGCATGAATAATATTAATGAGTATGAGGCACTCTTACTTGGTTTAGAGGTTTCCCATGAATATGGAATTAAAAAATTATTTATAAAGGGTCATTTTAAGATGGTGGTGAATCAAGTTTGTAATGCTTATGCTACCAAAAATAAAAGGTTAAAATAATTTTAGAATGTTATGTGGGATTTGCTTTAATTATTTGATGGATTCAATATCTATTATTATGATAGGAATTTCAACCAAGAAGCTGAAAAAATTACACGGTTAGGTGCTCAATTTGATATTACAAATACGAGTCTTCATTATCAGTATCAGGTGGAGGTGTTTTTTAGGCCTTCAGTCCTAGACAATGTTCATCATTGGTAGGTATTTGATGATGATGAATAGATTAAGATATTTTTAAATATGAATTTGAGTTTAATGATCAACTCATAGACTTTGAGTCCATGGTTCAAGTTTGTGATGGGAAGGAAACCTTGTTTGGGAAGGACATTATTCAGCTAGAGACAAACACACTCCCTTGAGGACTAGTAAGTTTAAAAGCATATTTTGATGGAGTTGTTAGAATCAAATCAAAAAAATTATTTATCTTTAAAGACGTGACTAAGTGCAACCTGGGTTCTCATGATAATCCAAAAAGGGTTTGGCTGGGTACTCACCTGGGTGAAACTAAGAAACAAACTTATATGCAACTACTAAGGAAGTACCAAGATTTTCTACCATGGTCTTATATTAAGTTGAAAGTGTAGAGAGAAGACTTGTTCTAGCATGTCATCCCATTCTAGCCTAATAAAAATCCTTTTAGGTAGAAATAAAGGCCTATTAACCCCATCTTAGCCACCAAGATGACGGGTGATTAAAAGAAGATAAGGGACAATGGAATTATTTAGCCCATCAAGTATTCATCATGGGTTAAAAATTTAGTCCCTATACAAAAAAAATAATGGTCAAATTTGCTTGTGTGTCGATTTATAAAATTTTAACAAGGATTCTTTAAAATATACTTACCCTGTACTAGATATGGAGAACCTACTACAAAGTATTACTAGATCAGATATGTTGTCAACTTTAAATAGTTTCTAAGGATATAACGAAGTTGTGGTGAATTAATTTGATAGATCAAAGACTGTATTTACAATGTCTTAGGGAATGTATGTGTATATGTGTATATGAGGATGTCTTTTGGGTGGATGAATGTTGGTGTAATATTTTAGTGAGATATTGATGCCATTTTTACAAGGATAATTAACTAATTCATTATTGTGTATCAGGATGACATTACTATGTACTCTAAGATTAGATAAGAACATTTAGAGCATCTAGAAAAAGTGTTTATTAGATATAGATAATTTGACATTTTGCTTAATCCCAAGAAGTGATAATTTAGATTTCAAAAGGCCAAGTTATTGGGACATATAGTGTTCAATTATGGTGTCATGATTGATCCAAAAAGTTTAGAATGCATTGACAAAGTACCTATCCCATAGTCCAAGAAAGGAATTAAATCTTTCTTTAGACAAATTATCTTTGTAAGGAGGTTTGTGTCTAATTTTATAGAGATTACTCTACCTATTACTTCCATGATGAAGAAGGACCAAACCATTAAATGGGAGGAGAAGTATATGCAAGAATTTAATGACATCAAGGAAGATTTAAAGTCTGCTCCTATCTTGGCCAACCCTTATTACACAAAGTCATTCCAAATATTCTCTTTTGCATCATACAATATTTTTGCTACTATTCTATTGTAAAAGAATGAAGATAGTCTTGTGTAGATCATATCTTTATTTATCAAAGCTATGCAAGGTCCTGAAATAAACTATAACATCATATAAAATCAATCTTTCACTCTTTTGAAAGCTTTTAATATGTTTAGGCCTTATATTCTGAGTTCAAATATTTTTGCTTATGTCCCGCATACCATGGTGAAGGACATATTGACTCAAACTAAAGTATCCAGCAATAAATGTAGGTGGGTCAACAAGTTGCAAGAGTATGACATGGGTATTCAAACCACCAAGTTATTAATATGGATAGGTCAAGCCAAGCTTATTATTGAGACCAATTTGTAATTTGTTTAGGTAAACACTATTATTTCTAATGTTGAAGATTTATTTAGCCAATTTAACATATCTCCATGGTATAGAGATATTATTTAATACTTACAAAATATGAATTGTCCCCCTAACTTGGAAAAAAATCAAATAAATCTCATACTTGTTTCCAAAAAATACCTCTTGATTAAGAATGGACTAGCATGGAATAATCCAGATGGGTTCTCCTAAGATGCGTGCTAGAAGAATAGACTACTGACCTGATTGAAGACTTCCATAGTGGAGTACGTGGTAGCCATTTTGCACCTAAGGGTATAGCTCAAAATTTTGAGATATGTTTATTGGTTTCCATTATTATTTAAATATGTTTCTCAAAAATTTATAAAATGCAAAAAATGCTAGTGCTTGGCTAGGAGAATGAAATCTTCAGCTTCTCTTCCCTTGCAACCTCTGATAATTAAAGGCCCAGTCAGACAATGGGGAATGTATTTAATTGGAAAATTTATTGATTCATCAAGAACTAGACATATATGTATATTAGTTACAACTAACTACTTCACAAAATGGGTTGAATCAATCCCTACAAAAAAGGCAACACAGCAGGTTGTAATGGATTTTTTTCTAGATTGGATTATTTATAGATTTGGTCTACCTGTTAAGGTTATTACTGACAATGTCATGAGATTCAAAGCCAAACATTTAGTGTCATTATGCAAAGATTATGGGATTGAATTTACCTATGTTTCTTATTAAAACCCTTAAGGGAATGGTCAAGGATAATCTAGTAAAAATAACTTGCTTAAAATCATTAAATGAACATTAGAAGTAAACAAGAAGACATGGGGTGAATAGCTAAAGTTTGAATTATGGTATAATAGGATTACACCTAAGAGAGCTATAGGAAAAATCCTTTTTTATCTTATTTATGGAGCTCAGGTGTTTTGCTTATGAATTTTTAATTACCAACTTATTAGATTATGTAGCAACTAGAGGATGGTGAGTAAATTAATCACTATGAGTTTAGGATGAACCAAATTATTGAGCTTGATGAAGTTTGAAGACAAGCTCATGAAAGACACTTCAATTTTAAGAAAAAGCTAAAGAATATATTTGATAGGAAGGTCACTCTAATAACCTTCCAAGTAGGTGCTCTAATTTTACTTTGGGACAATAGACATGAAGAGAAAGGAAAGCATGAAAATTGATGCCTTATGGATGGGTCCCTATTCCATTGACTGTCAGATTGGGGAACACACTCTATTTTTGAGATACTTGGATGGTGAAATATTAGAGCTGTTAGTCAAAGTCAAACATCTAAAACACTTTTTTGATTGAGTTTGTCTATAACTATGTACATAATTGTATAGTTTTTTGTTGCTTTATCCTTTTTTGCTTTGTTTCCCCTCTACTTTAGGCCTTGTTTGCATAATTTAATTTTTTGTTTTTATCATGTGTGTATTTTTATATCCTCATAATCTATTTTTATCATGTTTACTATTGTTTTTTTTAGCCTTCATGAGTGTTTTCTAAAAATCGCTAAGTCTTGACTCCATGGCCCATTAGATTGGTACCTAGTCTTATGTTTTGGGGTTCTTTTCACACCCATAGGGGGTAAGCATACCTAGTTGAGAGTCAGTGTTAGTAATCAAAATTGCACTAAAGTAATTAAGCCCTTGTCAACTTTAAATGGACAAATCCTTAGCCCAATCCTATTTTTGAAAGTTCATTATATGTCAAGTTTGGTGCTAAATTGGTTAAATCTTAATTTGGTATTTACTTAGTTCATATAAAGCCTTAGGGTTTTTTTTTGGGACATTTTTCCTAATGGAAATAAGTCTTTGGGCTTTTTTTATGCAAAAATCCTGAAGACTTATTTCCATTAGGAAAATTATCTAATAAAAAAGATTAATGAAATTGCATTATTCTGAGGAAAATGTAAAGTCCTTATTTTTTTTAGACATTTTTCCCATGAAAAAATTAAAAAGGGTTAATTCCCTCAGGAATTTTTCCCACATAAAAAATATAGATAAAAGTCAATTGTTTCATCAAAATTGTCAAGTCCAAATCTTTCAAGAAAAATTTAAAGGCCAGTTACTTCATGGAAATTATTTCAAATAAAATGTCTAAAACAATTATCTCAACCAAATTAACATGGCATAAAAGTTTTGAATAAATGTTATGAAACAATTATGATAAATACCAAAGGCCAATTCAAATAATAATGTCATGGAAAAAATGTCTGAAATAATTCTTCTAAAGACCAAAAGGCTGATGAAGCCAAGTTATTGTGGAGTAAAAGACATGATGATTAAAGTCTTGAAGACCCAAAGGCATTTATATGGAAAAAAATTCCAAATGAGAAAAGTCCCAAATGAAAATTTTGACTTGAATATGTGTCGATCATGTTCTTATCAATTGATGGTTCACACTTGATTGGTATAGGTCCCAATCAATGATGTGAGATGGATAGAGGACAATTTAACACAACTCAAGGTAAATGTAAAAATGGATTGGTTATTAGACTTAAAAATTTTCTATGTTTTCCTAAAAATCATCTCATGGTCAAGAGATCACATATCATAAATAGTTTGTCTTCTAATAACATCTCTTGTAATTTTGGTGCCTTCATGTTTTTTCTGACTCAAGATGCAAGATTTCAAAAAGTTGAATATGAAATGTGATGGCCACATGAATATCATTGATGGTTGCATGGATTTAAAATTTAAGATCAACCATTATCTATTAGGTCTTAGATTTGATGGTCATGTAGACAACATTGATGATCATTTTAATGTCAAATGATAAGAGCACAGATGCCAAATTTAAGCCAATTTAATTATCCATCAAGGGCTTAAATTTGATAGTCCAAAAAATTTCATTGACATTCACATAAACACCAAATGATAAGCATGTATATTTTAAATTTAAACCATAATATTTATCCATTAGGGGATTAAATTTTATGATCACATGAACATCATTGATGGTCATGTCAATGTCAAATGATGGGTGCATGAACATCAAAATTAAGCTTGATGATTATCTATTGGGGATTAAATTTGATGATTGCACACCCATAAAATACATTCATGTGGATGTAAAATTATGGGCACATGAATTTCAAATTTAATGAATAGTGGATAGTAGTGGAATTTAATTCATGGAAAATGGGATCAATGGTCTGCATTTAATTATGCAAATCAAGACCGACTATGAAAGTGAGAGCTAACTTGTCAAAGTATCTAGGTCAAATAATGAGATGTCATGTAGTGAAAGGGCATTAAATTCATATAAATTGACTGAGTAAAGCATATAAATCCCATTGATTATCCAATTGGCATGATCTCAAGGGGTCTTATGGAGATATAATGACTTGTGATAAATGATGATGCTAAAGGGATGCCAAAAGCCTATCAAGCTACCATTGGCATGCTCATGTTCATCATGCATACAAGTATCTACCATTACCACAAGAATTTCTATGTAAATACTAAGCCCTATCAATAAGAAATGACACATTATAGGTAAAAGTAATAAATATCACATAAACGTCAACCATAGTGTGATCAACCTACCATGTGGGTGTGCACAATCAAGAATAAAATAATGTAATGTTTTCAAAATAAGTGACTATAAATTAAATATATTGGTGATCAAAGTGACATGGCAATGCTACATAAGTATGCACATCATATTCAGGGACCCTGTGCAAGGTATTTAGTGGGGCTTTCACCACTAATAACATCTTGACAATTTACAAATTATAAATTTAGGAGAGGGTCCCAGATTTACCTAAATAGGTCAAAGGTTAAAAATAATGCATTTTGCATTCAAAAATGAAAGGTGAAAAATGAAAAATATGAAAATGGAATTTGGAGATAAAAGCATAATTTTTTTAAAATGACCTAAGTCTCTTGCAATATTTCATTATTTTGCTTGTCTAAGTTCCTCCATGAGAGATAAATTATAGGTTTGTAAATCCAAGTTGGGCCACTCCAAACAAAATCATTATAATAACCATGGATCCAAAATATTCATAGGAAATCATTACAAGAGAAGGTTATTCCATGGCATGTAAAGTGGAAGAGGATCTATCCATAAAGTTTTAGTTATGCAAGCAAGTGGTCAAGAGTATCCTTAGGCAGCTATACATAATGACAAAGTTTGTTCAGCCCTCTATCAATAATATTCTCCTTCTAGCTCATATGAAAGGCATCTCCTTTAATGAAATTAAAGGATGTGCTCTAAATATTCATCATTATTTGTAGAGGTACTTAGAGTTATGATTTTTTCTTGAAAATGAATGAGGATATTAGGAGTGGAAAAGGGCATATTATAGATGGAAGCACCATGGTGAACTTGAAATTTTGTTTGTCAATTTTGAAAGTTACAACCCACATTTCTAGATTTGAAAATGTATAAATAGGGGGCTTCTCCTCTATTCAAGGTTGTTGTTGGTCATTATTTAGAGTGTTCATTTTCTCTAAGTCTATGTTCTACATAAAAAATTTTGGGATCAATTTTTGTGTGTAGATTTTGTCTCCCTTGCTAAGGTGGTTGCAAATGTACAACCATTCATAAAATTTGAGGGCATGTTTATGTTTCCCTTATAAAAATATAAATATGTCCATGTTTGTCCCTATGGTAGGATTTTGAAAAACTGATGTGTGTAATATTTCTGTTCAAAATAATGAAAATGTTTATGGTTATTTATTGTTTCCTATTGATGAAGTGCAGTGACATGTTTTGTAAGAATTGTTGATTGGACATATAGGTTTGTGCTCTCTACTAGTTGTCATTTTGAGCATATATTTATATTATAAACTTTTTCTACACTACTTCAAGATAGGTTGTGGATTAACATGTTAGGGCACCCTAAGTTTATGGATTTGACAAGGAAAATCATTTGAAAGATTAGTTTCAATATATGTTCTAGTATCTCAGGGATCATTTGGTATTTACCATTATCTTGCATTTGATGTTTTTTTACATCTTTTCTAAGGAATTTTGTCATGAAAAACTATAAGATACCCTCATATTTGGAAGTGACCATGTTGAACACACCTTTCTACTAAGAAGGGGGGTAAATCAGTAGATCTCAAAACTTGGTTACTTACAACTTTCAAGATGAATGTTAAAAAAATACAAAATTAAACAAATAAAAGAAAGATATCACATTCATATAAGCACAAAACATAGCACATGATTTATACATGGAAACCCAATGGGAAAAATAATAGTGAGAATGATGCTATAATCTATTGTTCTAATCCAACCTCATAAATTTTTCTCACTGACTGAACCTCACTAGTTACATTTAAGGACACCCATCCCAAGGAGACACCAATACCCTAACTTCAAGAGAACAAAATATAAGGAAGCACCCACTCCCTATAGTAAGCACCAACCCAGTATAATCTAAAACCACTAACCAATCAAATAATTGAATTACAATTCAAGTTAATGAATCAGATTCATAAAAGAATCCAAGTCTTTGTTCTTTGTTTCAAGTCCAACATACAACTACTCATTTCTCCTTCAACACACTTTCGTTTATCCTTCACTCTTCCTACACCCTTTATCTATGTATGAATTTATCTATTTGACATATATTCTCTAATTTTACATTACTCCTCCATGCTTAGATGAGTTTCATATTTTTACACCTATAGATTAAACTCCTCTCATACCAAAAAATGATTATGACTATTTTTCTTCACTGTTCTTTATCATTTTGGAATTTTTCATCTATCAATATTGATAACAACATTTGAAATATATAGAATACTTTAGAAGAATAACTATTTTTACAAGAATTGATTCATTTCCTTCACTCATCATGCCAAACTTTTGTAACTGACTTACTTTGTTAGGTTCTTGAAGATGCATGAATTATCCTTAAGCAATCCACCTTTTGTCAGGTTTTTGATAATGCATTACTTCATCAGGTTCTTCAATATGCAAGACTCATCCTTAAACAATCCACCTTTTATCAAGTCTTTGAGTATGTATTACTTCATTGGGTTCTTGAAGATGCATTACTTAAAACTGGCTTGATCGTTAAACTTTGACACTTTGGCTTCATCTCAATTTATTCAACATTTATGTTTTTATTCCCCTTCATTGATATCTTCAAACTTGATTGATTTTTAACCTACCTTTACCCTTTGAGAATGCCCTACATTACTTCACACTTACCCTTCAACAAATTTTTAAGCAACCTTTCTTATTCAAACAATTGTTACAAGATTTTTGTCAAGGGCTCTTTAGAAAAATTTATACAAAAGAATTTTTATGGATAATTTCCCTAGAAGAATTTTTACGAACAATTTCCTCAATAGAATTATTGCAGACAATTTCCCCAAAATAATTGTTGTAGACAATTTACTTGAAATAATTGTTGCAGACAATTTCCTTGAAAGAATTGTTCAAGTGCCCTTCAGATTTTAGATAAAGGTCCACATACCCTATGACATTTTTAAAATATCCCTTCAGAATTCTTTCAAATGTCTACATATCCTTGACAAAGTTTTTGAAATAATTTATCAAAGTCTTCTTCCCAAAAATATCCTTTAGAACTACTGGAACATACCTTTTGGAACTTTTATTCTAGGTCACTTATCCTTTGACACTTTGAAAATTTTCCTTTCAAAACTTTTGTTTTGGATCACTTGTCCTTCAGTATTTTTCAAATGATCCCTTTGGAAGCTTTGAATATTCCACTTACCCTCCAAAATTTTTACAAGGTACCCTTGAAGACTTTTTCAGGAGTCCACTTGCCCTTAAAACCTTTTGCAAGGTATCCTTTGGGACTTTTGCAAGGGTCCACTTGACCTTAAAAAATGTTGTCATGGACATTTTGTTTGACAGAGACTTAAGCCATTTTTTTAAAATAATTGTCCACTACGGGTTCTTCCCAAATATTTACTTATAAAAATGATAGAATTAAAGATGTCTTGAAAACTTGATCAACTCCACTAGATAAATTTAGATTCTTTACACTACTTCAATTATAAATCATGAAAGAAGTTAAGTCACTTGATAAACTTGATTCACTATGACTTCACCCAGTTGGGTTCTCTACTTTTATTTTCTCATGAAACTTTATAAGTTGAATCAAATAGAGTTCACATGCATGATTTTCATTATCTTGACCCAGTCAGGTTCTCTACATTAGTTTACTTATGAAATTTTATAAGTAGAAGCACATAAAGTCCCCAAACCTAAATTACTCCATCCTGACCTAGTTGAGTTTTTGAACCTACTTTCATAAAACATTATAAGTATAAGCACATTAATCTAATAAATTGATTCATGTTATCTTCACCAAGTCAAGTTCTCAAACTAACTTTACTTATAAACCTTTATAAGTAGAGTTACATGAATTTCACAAACCCAAAATACTCCATAAGTACATGGACTTGATAACTCAAATTACTTTGACAATGCAAAAGCTTCTTAATTTCATCATCACTATTCCTTTATCATTAGTGTTTGTACATTTGACGTCAATGACAACTCATGACATTCTTAAATTGCCAATAATCTCTCCATTGGGCATTGATGGCAAAAATCTCTAAAAGACTAGATAATCCCCCTTGCTTTGCTTCTTTGCCCTATTTTTCATATGTGTATTTCTCTTTTCTCCCCCTTTGAAATTAATGACAAATCATCTTCTACCAATATGCCAACTACCTTCCCCTAGAATACACGTGTTTAGTTACCTTATTTTTTTGATCCTCAAACATGTGATATTAGAACAAGATAAGAGTAGCTCCCCCTTAGGCCATAATACATTTTCCAAAGCTATTATTATAATATTATTTAGTGATGTTCATTTTATATTCCCCCTAGAACTATGCATATTCAATAGGAACTATAGATGTGGTGTAGGAACTACCACTTCCAACCATTGTCTCAGACATTCAAATTGGTCCTTAGGCAAAGGTTTAGTGAATATATCCACAATTTCATATTTTGTTGGAACATATTCCATTGTGACTTCTTGATCACCAACCTTTTCTCTCAAAAAGAGATGATTGATATATGCTTTGTTCTGGAGTGCATCACTAGATTCTTAGATATATTTAGAGCACTTTAATTGTCACACAGAATGGGAATTAGTCCTTTGAAATCTAATTCAATATCTTTTAGTGAATGTTTCATCCACAACACTTGATTACAACATGCCACTTTTTCAACATATTTTGATTCTACTATATATATTGTAACTAAATCTTGTTTTTGACTCAGCCATGAAATAAGTCTGTTACCAAGGAAGAATGCACCACCACTAGTGTTTCTTCTATCATCTATGCTTCTTACCTAATCAACATCTATGTATGGTAACAAAGTGAAATCATCACTTGGTGGGTACCACAAGCCATAGTCTATTATGCCTTTGATATATATAAATGTTCCCTCTACTTCATTTACATGTGTTTCTTTTGGTGTAACCTAGAATTTGGAAACCATGTTTACAACTTACATAATGTCTAGTCTTGTAGCAGTAAGATATAGTAAACTACCAATCATTGACTTATACATTGTATGATTCTCTTTAGGTGATTCATCACCTTTGCTCAATTTACATCTAGTTATCATGGGAGTGCTAACTGGTCTATTGTTCTCCATACTAAATTTATTGAGCATCTCCTTTGCATACTTGGTTTGAGATATAAATATCCCTTCTTTAGATTTTACAACCTATAGGCCAAGAAAAAATGAAAGTTCTCCCAACCTAGACATTTCAAACTCCTTTTGCATTTGATTTGTAAACTCTTTGCACATATTATTGTTGCTACCACTTAAAATGATGTCATCAAGATAGACAACTATGATCAACATGTCTATTTTTAGACTTAACATACAAGTTACTATCTGCACATCCTTTGATAGAACCTTATTATTGAAAATATTGACCTAGCCTTGAATACCATGATATAGGTGCCTATTTTATACCATATAGTGCTTTCTTTAATTTGCATACAATCTTCTTCATCTATCAGTTGAAAACCTTCAAGTTGTTCAACATAGACTTCTTCCAAGGTTTCATTTAGGAAAGCTAAATTAACATCCATTTGATAGATTTCAAAATTATTAAATACTGAGAATGCTAAAAACATTATAATGGATTTCAATCTTGCCACTGGGGTAAATGTCTCCTCAAAGCGTATTCTTTCTACTTGAGCATATCCTTTCCACACAAGTCTAGATTATTTTTCTCACAATAGCTCCATCTTCATTCAACTTGTTTTTAAAGACCCATTTTATGCCTATGCCATTCTTGTTTGTGGGTCTTGGAACTAGCTACCAAGTTTTATTCTTTTTTATTTGGCTTAGTTCCTCATCTATGGCCTTTTTCCAACTCTCATCTTTGCTAGCCTAAACATAGTTTTTGGGCTCAATTTTAGATAGTAAAGCAAAACTTACCTATTCTTTGCTCATTGCTACCCTTTTCCTTTTTTAGACTCTTTCTTACATGTCTCCAATGATCTTCTCCTTATGATGATCCTTTTAAACAAACCTAGGAGGCATCTTTTCATTTTTATTTAACTCTTCTTCATTATCTAATATTTAATCCTCCTCTTCTTCTTTCAACTCTTCAATATTGATCTCTTTTATAGGTTTAGTCACTTTATTGAGATTATCTTAAAATTTAACATGAATTCTCTATAATAGCTTAAGAATTATTTTGTTGTATTAGACATAAGATTTTATATGAGTATAATAACCAATAAATATTCCCTCATCATACCTTGATTCAAAACTTCCTAGATTTTTCTCCTTCCTTCGAATATAGCATTTGCTACCAAAGACTCTAAAGTACTTGACATAAGCATGATTTTCATACCATAGTTCATATGGAATATTATTATTATTTACTCTCAATTGAACTTGGCTCAAGATGTATATGGATATCTGGATTGCCTCTCTCCAATAACCATTTGCCATGTTGGCTTCTTTCAACATTGTTATAGCCATCTCCTTGACAGTCATTTTCTTCCTTTCAACCACTCTATTTTACTGTGGACTTCTTATAGATGAGTAGTGTATTTTAATTCCATGATTCTAATAGTATTCTATGAATTCATTTGAATTTAATTCACCACCTTTTTCAGGTCTAAGGCACTTGATCTTTTTACCAATTTCATTTTCAACCATGGTTCTAAAGATCTTGAATCTCTCAAAGGGTTGAGACTTGTCCTTTAAGAAATTTACCCATGTCATTATAGTGTATTCATCTACAAATAACATGAATTAATACACTCCTTTGGATCCTCTTGTCTTGGTTGGTCTACAAGGATCAGTATGAACTATCTATAGAGGCTATGTAGTTAAATATTATTTAGTTTTAAATGAGAATGTAGTCTACTTACTAAGCTACCATTATCTACATGATGTGTCTTAAAGCTTGAATATCTATGGCATGTGTCTTACACATTTTTTAGAACTTACTTTGACAAAATTGTAAAACTTAACATGGCCCATGCTTCTATGCCATAACTAGCTCTCATCAATCTTTCCCATGAGATAATTTGTATTATTTACTTCAACCAAACTATATATATTGCTTTCATTGATCTTTCCTTGAGAAAATATTTTACTAGACCTTCTTATCTCATAACCTTCAGCATAAAATATGACTTTATAGCCATTGTGACACATCTGACTAACACTCAACAAATTATGTTTTAGTCCTTTAACATAAAGAACATCATGTCTAGGGAGCTTGCCATCAATGTGCAATGTTTACTTACCTCTAATTTTGATTATTGTATTATCTCCCAGACTGACATTCCCTTCATTACACTAGCTCAAATTGGTGAACTTACTCTTGTCACTAGTCATATGTTTTGAGCAACCACTATCTATGACCCATAGATTTTTTCTTTTTAACATGGAGTGTTGTTTAGATGATCATAGACTAATTTTTATTTTTCCATATCTCCTTTAGCTTCTTGACTATAATTTTATTTGTTGTGTTATTGATTTGTGATCCTTTTTTCTCTTTAGAAGTCTCATCCCTTTTTTCATTTTTATACTCTGATTTAACAAGTTTTATTCTACAATGTTTTGTTATATGCCTAAAATTATTCTATTTATAGCATAAAATATCTAGATCTAGTAAAGGGGTAAATGAATTATTACTTAATAAACTTATCTTTCTCTTAGGTACAATCTTACAATCAATTTATTTATGCCCAAATTGATTACAACTATAACAATAACTATAAAATGATGAAGAATACCTAGTTATCATTCTCATTTAAGAATATAAAAGATGTCTCCTAAGATCTACTTTCTTCACACTCCTTTTTATTATGTTGCTTTTTGTAGCAACAACCTTGGTCTTTGTAGGAGCTGACTTATTAATTTTCTTCTTCTCTTCATGAATGTGTTTTTATTCCTTTCTAATTCTTGGTTCTGCTATAGCCTTGAAGTTTTCACATATATATATATATATATATATATATATATATATATATATATATATATATATATATATATATATATATATATATATATATATATATATATATATATATATATATATATATATATATATATATATATATATATATATTCCTAGTTTTACTCAACATGGGACTCTTGCCTTTCTCATATCCAATACCTAATCTTTCATCAGAGGGATTTTGTGAGCTAATCATCTCAATTAATATAGTAGATCCTCGTTTCATTTTTAGGCCTTTATCAATTTTTTCTTTGGCCTTTTTGAGCTTTTCTCTTAGGTCCATGATTTCTTCCTCCATCTTCAAGCATTCTAAGGATTTTGCTTATAAATTAGTTTTGACCACATACTCTATCCTCATCACCTCTAATACTTGAGTCTTCAAGCTCACTATCATTTAATCTAATTCCTCATTTATTTTATTCAATTTCTCAAACTCCTTTTGACTAAACTTCTTTTGTTTAGAATTTTCTTTTCTAAGATTATCAATTTATTTTAAAGCATAGATAAGTTTGCATTCCAAATTTGCTTCTCCTTCTTTTTCATCATCATCAAAGTCCTCTCCTTCTTGGCATTAATAAGTTGATTCATAAGTCATGAATATAACTTCACTTTTTTTTGTCATAAAAGCACTATCATGTTCATCACTTGAACTACTAATGTCATCAATCGAGTCACTATCTTCTTTTGAGTACAACCCCTTTTTATTTTTAAATAAGCTTTTCTTCTTGGGATAATAGGATTTCTCCTTTGGATTTTTCTCAGTTGAATTAGAGTCATCCTTCCTTTTATGTGGATATTTATTAGCAAAGTGACCTATCTTTCCACAATTAAAACAATTGAAGGGTAACTTACTTCTGTATTTTCCTTAGCCCTTATTCAAATTTATAATTAAATTGGCCTCTACATCATCAACCTCCTTAGATTTAGAATTAGGAACTTCTTCTTCTTTTGTCTACTTGGAAACTTTGAAAGCAACTTCTCTCTTGGATGACTCAACATCTCTCAACCTCATCGCATTGTAGTGAAATTTTAATGTAACTCATCTACTATGAACTTGTTTAGATATCTTACATATTCAATTGAGGATATTTTAGAATTGTAATTGTTATTGGAAATCTTAAAACCTTTTTGATAATAACTACTTCATTTACTATTTCTCTAAGTCCTCTAATTGCATAAACAATCTCATCTACCCTAAGAAGGTAATATTCAATCTTCTCATCCTCATTCATCTTGAGGATTTTGAACTATCCATTATGAGTTTAAATCTTTGATTTTTTTACTCTATCATATCCTTCATAGATACTCTTCAATTTGCCCCATATGTCTTGACAGTACATCACTTTGACAAACTTGCTATTTGAAAATACATAAAGAATGGCATTCTTTTCTTTAGAATTATTTTCACATGCCTTTTTCACAACCTAATCTATAGAAAGAACTGTAGGGGTTGTATATCCATTTTTAATTGACATACAAACATCAAACCCTAAATAATTCAAATACACCTCCATCTTTATGTGCCATAAGGCATAGTTAGACCCATAAAACAAAGGTGCCTTATTTGATGAAGTTCCTTCATGATTGGTCATTTTGTGTTCAGAATCCAATAATCACCTGAGCTATTTAAGCTTCTCTTTATGAACCTTATTGTAATACCAATTATTAAACACACCTTTCTATTGAGAGGGGGGGTGAATCAGTAGATCTCAGAACTTGGTTACTTACAAATTTCAATATGAATGTTAAACAAATGCAAACTTAAATAAATAAAAGAAAGATATCACATGCATAGAAGCACAACACATAACACCTGATTTATATGTGAAAACCCAAAGGGAAAAACTAGGGTGAGAATGTTTCTAGAATTTACTATTCTAATCTATCCTCACAAAGTTTGTCTCACTAACTGAACTTCACTAGTTACATTTAAGGATACCCATCCCAAGGAAACACCAAGACCCTGAATTTAAGAGCACAAACTCTAAGGAAGCACCCACTCCCTATACTAAACACGAACCTAGTTCAATTTGAAGGCACCAACCAATTAGATACTTGAATTACAATTCAAGTTAATGAATCAAATTCATAAAAGAATACAACTCTTTGTTCTTTATTATATGTCTAATCTGAAACTACTCATTTCTCATTCAACACACTTTCATGTATCCTTCACTCTTATTTCAACCTTTATTTATGTCTAAATTTATCTATTTGACACTTAGATATTCTCTAATTTTACACTATTCCATACTTAGATGAGTTTCACATTTCTACAGCTATGAATCAAACTCCTCTCATTCCAAACAATAAATATGACTGTTTGTCTTCCCTATTCTTTATCACTTTGGAATTTCACATTTATAAATATTGATTACAAAATTTTAAATATATATAAGACTTCAAAAGAATAATTTTTTTACAAGAAGAACTGATTCATTTCCTTTGCTCATCATGCCAAACTTTTGTAACTAACTTACTTTATCTAGTTCTTGAAGACGCATGACTTATCCTTAAGAAATCCACCTTTTGTTAGGTTTTTGAAAATGCATTACTTCATTAGGTTCTTGAATATGAAAGATTTAACCTTAAGCAATCCACCTTTTTCAGGTCTTTGAGTATGCATTACTTCATCAGGTTCTTGAAGATGCATTACTTCAAACTGGCTTGATCGTTAAACTTCACCACTTTGGCTTCATCTCAATTGATTTAGCATTTATGTTTTACTTCCCCTTCATTGATCTATTCAAACTTTATATATCTTTAACTTTCCTTGACCCTTTGAGAATTCCCAACAAGACTAACACTTACCCTTCAACAAAATTGTAAGTGACCTTTCTTCTTCAAAAAAATTGTTACAAGCTTTCTGTCAAGGGATCTTTGAGACAATTTATCTAAAATAATTGTTGCAGACAATTTCCTCGAAAGAATTATTGTAGACAATTTCCCTAAAAGAATTATTGTGGATAATTTCCTCAAAAGAATTGTTGTGGACAATTTTCTTGAAATAATTGTTGTAAATAATTTCCTTGAAAGAATTTTTCAAGTACCCTTCAGCTTTTTTGTAAAGGTATACATACCTTTCAACCTTTTTAAAAATATCCCTTCAAATTTTTTGTAAGTGTCTACATATCCTTGAATTTTTTTTTGAAAGAATTCATCAAAGTCTTCTTCCCAAAAATGTCCTTCAAAACTACTACAACATACCCTTCAAAACTTTTGTTTTAGGTCACTTGTCTTTTGGAACTTTAAAAATGTACCCTTTGAAACTTTATTTTGGATCACTTATCCTTCAACATTGTTTAAATGATCCCTTCAGAAGATTTGAATAGTCCACTTGCCCTTAAATATTTTTTCAAGGTACCCTTCAGGACTTTTCCAAGAGTCCACTTACCCTTCAAAAACATTTCAAGGTACCCTTTAAAACTTTTACAAGGGTCTACTTACCTGTTGGAAATGTTGTCATGGAAATTTTGTCTGACAGAGACTTAATCCATTTTTATAAAATGATTCTCCACTATGAATTCTTCCCAAAGATTTATTGATTAAAATGAAAGAAGTAAAGACATCCTAAAAACCTGATCAACTCCACTAGACAAATTTGGATTCTTTACACTACTTGACTTATAAACCATGAAAGAAGTTAAGTCACTTGATAAAATTGATTCACTCTAACTTCACCTAGTCAGGTTATCTATATTACTTTTCTCATGAAATTTTATAAGTTGAAGCAAATAAAGTTCACATGCCTGATTTGCATTATTTTGATCCAGTCAGGTTCTCTGCATTGCTTTACTTATGAAATTTCATAAGTAGAATCACATGAAGTTCCCAAACTTGAATTACTCCATCTTGACATAGTTGGGTTCTCAAACCTAATTTACTCATAAAACATTATAATTATAAACACATTGAGCTAACAAAATAATTTATAGTGTCTTTACCTAGTCAAGGTCTCAAACCAGCTTTACTTATAAACCTTTATAAGTAGAATTACATGAATTTCACAAACCTAAATTTCTCCACAAGTACATGGACTTGACAAACCTAAATTATTCTATAAATTCAAAAGCTTCTTAATTTCATCATCATTATGCCTTTATCATTAATGTTTATACATTTGACATCAATGACAATTCATGATACTCTCAAATTACCAACACACCACCTCCTTCCTTTTATAATTATCCAACTTATCCTACCCTATCCTTACCTACAAATAATACACCCTTTACACACTATAAGTGTTATTTTCCTTGCATATGCATAATATCTTGCATATTTGAAATGTGTTTACATTTTAAAATTTAAATCCTAGCATTACGGTCTTTTATTTGATCCCTATTGTTGCAGATTCTATATAATGAAGATTGAAGTCTCTTTCTAATCTATATTTAGTAGCTTGTATATGACTTAGAGAATTTTTTCACTTAGTATGACAATATTTCATGGGTGAAGTGTGCAAATGTGGTTATCCCCTACTCATATTTATTTCTTGTGCCAAAAATCCCCATTGAGGTTCAATTACAAAATCTCTCAATGTGAGAAAGTTACCCCATAGGTACTCTCACCTTGGTTTAAGTAGAGCCATAAGTATTAATGAACTAACCATACCCTTTGTAGGTGTCTCTCAGTCATTTTCTACATTTGGTCCAATCTTGATGCCAAACCCTTTCTTGGCTACAATGACATGCTAGTAGGTTTTTCATCTTTATTTGTCATTTTCTTCAAGTGTGCAAGGATAAGCATACAAGGTGTATGACTGGGAACCAACACTCTAATATATGATTGGCAGATTATTTGCATTTATCTTTGTATATATTTTGGTGAACCTGATGTGAGTCTAACCCTTATAGGTTTTATTTCATGCTATCATTTTGTCATCATATTATATTTTTTATATTTGTAGTATTGTATTGAACTGGTTGGTATAGTTCTAAATTTATATACATGAGTTTAACACACAATCAATCAAAAATTAATATGTTTTATCTATGTAGATATTTACCAAATATAGGTTACTAGATCATTCAGTTTAACACAATATTCTTTTTTAGCTCCAGATTGGCATACATAGTCAAACTAGTATACTCTATCTATTATTCTCTTTAGTTAACATTCATCTCTATAAACATATTCAAAATAGTCAACTCTATTTTCCACTCCTGCTTCACCACATTGGGTCAAACTAGTCAACTCAAATAGTAGAATTTTGAAATAGTATTCAAACATCATAGCATAAAATTTTGCAATATGAAACATCTCCAAGCCTATTAAGGTTCCTTTATTTCTCTCTATAATTTTAGCTATTCTTTTAGTACTAATTTTCACAAGTTTTTAGTCTATAAAACTATATCCCTATAGCTAATCAGGTTGGCCTATTTGACATAGTTATATATTCTACCTTCTATCTATTAGACATAGTCAACTTATTCAACTATGTTCTTATAGACCTTGTTTATATAGAATAGTAAAAACCAATTAAACTCTATTATATACTATTTGCATATAGTGTTACGTGAACCAATGTTATACTATTATCAATCAAGGAATTAACCTTTATTTTTTAGTAATTAATTCACCTTTTTTTTAGTTGTTTGCATGCTTAGATTAATTCACATAGATTAAATAGGTGGTTTTTAAAATTACCATTTAGTTTCATTATTTTTCTCTTTTTCACACACTACTAAATCACTTTACATTCAAAAATAATTAAATATTTGTCTTCCCAAGGCTTACCTTCTTTGATTTCATCACCAAGGGGGAACCTGACTTGGTTTTTTGGCCAATTATAAATATGTGGTTGATGGTATATATTGGCAAATCACCTGACACCCTTATCTCTTAGCAATTTTGAAGTTAGGGGTATTCCCTATTACCAATCTAGTACCATTACCAATATATATCCCTTTCATCCCAAACATTGTGAAACCAACCTTAGATTGTTTTCTAATTCATTATTTCATTCAATTTCCCAATCACATTAAAATTAAAATTTATTATAACTTAATAACACTTAAGATGAAAAATTAGTTAGCACTTACTTTTTAGTTGTTGCTTACTCTTTAACCACTATGTGTTACATTACAAAACTTGCATTGGCTAGCATAAGTGTAAGATTTATGATGTGTGTTCTAATTGGATTGACCACTTTGATCTAATTGATTGTGTGAATACTTTTATTTTGTTCCAAAATTATCTTGTGATTTTATTTTGTGTTTTATAAATCTATCATTTTGGTCGATACAGTCTCTTATAAACTATTTACCCTTCCTTCCTATAGTATAAAATTAACCTATCTAACTATGTATCCTTATATTCTTCTTTATCCTTGTTACTTACAACACATAGTTGACCTACATGAATATGTATTTTTATCCTCCTATTCTATTCCCTAGTTTATAAATCAAAGTCAACCTATTCAACTCTATATCCTTACTTCTAATCTTGTCTTTATATCCCACCTTTATCTTCCTTTTCTCATCACAAAATTATTATTTGAAGATGAAATAGAGTTAAATCCATAAAATATGATGAGATTTATAAATCCCAATAGTTTTCCCCAAAAATATCTTTTGGCCTCCACTTTATATGAAAGCAATATGCATGTGGCACCTTGTACTACCAATTATGGGACTCTTCCTCACTCATCATCAACTTGTAATCCTATTTTATCCATAGAAGATCATACATAATTAGAGTACACACCTTAAATTATTTTCTTCATTAATAAGTTTCCTCAACATCAATGAAAAGACACTTCAACTATTTACAATCTCATGATAAGTGGTCAAGTTCAAGAACCCCATTTACCCTCCCCTACATTCTCTCATGTATTTATGGGTGACACATTATTTTATTCTCAATCTCTCTTATATATTTTGAATCCTTTTCATACTATGGGGATGTGGCACATAAGTGAGTCCCACTTGGTGGCCAAGTGCATCCAAACCTAGAAAAAAATTAGGGTTCAAACATACCCCCTTCATTCAAACCCCCATGTTTACTTTTTGAAGGGGGTTCAAACGAAGGGGGTCAAAGGTTTATTTTGTGAATTTGATTATTTTTTTATCAACTTTAATGAACCATCGAATGAAAATGATTTATTAATAAGGGGTTCAAATGAAGGGGGTTTGAATAAAGGGGTTTCAAATGAACCCCCTTCTTTCAAACCCTTTTCATTCTAAACCCCTTTGTTCGAACCCCATGTGGCATAAAATCCTCACCCATTCAAGTGGAAAGCTATTATTGGCCTAAAATTGCCACATTGGATGCCATGTATTAGGATGGAATATAAAATAAAAATATGTGGCTCTACATATAAATAGGTCTTTTTATGAGCTTTCTAATAATATGATTTTTTTTATAAATTTTAATAATACTTAATATTTATTTGGTAAAATATACTTATTTATAAAATAAAGTACCATATGTTTGAGGTACTAGGAAAAATAAGAGACTATGGCCAATTTTTTTTTAAAAACATCAATGCACTTGACTTTAATGTCCTTTTTCTAATGGTGAGAAAATTAGTCTATTTCAACATATATATAAAAAAATATCATGAGAAGAAGACATAAGCATTGATATTCCTTGCCTTGATCATTAAAAAATTATTTTTTAATCAAAAAATTATAAGAAACTAATATTTCACTATGTCCATATTTTTAAGACCTCTTTGTAAAAAGTCTTGAAAAAATATTATGTTTTGAGAAAATTATGAAGAGAAATTAAGTTCTCAATAAAACATTTTGTACACAAAATGTACACACTGTGTATTTAGGTATTAATTTTTTTTTTTTTTTTTTTTTCAAAAAAATAATAAATGTAATATACGCTTAAAATGAAACATTTCATTAGTTTACACCATTTTCACATTTTATATGGTTAAGTCACTATTGTCTATGCAAATTGAGGAATCTTCAC
Source organism: Torreya grandis (assembly GCA_037957365.1). Classification (NCBI taxonomy): domain Eukaryota; kingdom Viridiplantae; phylum Streptophyta; class Pinopsida; order Cupressales; family Taxaceae; genus Torreya; species Torreya grandis. The sequence continues at coordinate 639,125 of JARHVA010006508.1, read as the reverse complement.
ATTTTTATTTTTTGTTGGCCCCTTTGTACCAAAAAGTGGGACACAATATTATGCTTCAACCTTATGACTTATTCTTATTATTTGATCTCTTAAACCTCCATTATAATTATCTCTACTAACATGGTAGGTTGTATCTCTATTGTGCCTTTTATAAGGCCCATCCTCCTCAATTAATCCACTATTGCATCATTTGCCACCAATATTGATCATGTTACTAATGCTCATTTTGATTCTAATTATAATCCTTCCACTAATGAATATTTTTTGTAAGTGTATATTGATAATGGGGGTGAATTATTTTCTTTAAAATATCTATTCAATTTTATTCTTCTTTCCATGAAGCATTCATTCACAAAAAAAATCAATGAACAAACAAAGCAACTACACAAGCATATCATAAGAGAACGCAAGATATACGTGAAAAACCCTAATTAGGGATAAAAACAACTACACCATGAACATGGAATAAAGTCTTATAATTTCCATAGCCAAATTTTTGTGAATCACTAATTTCACAAGGAGATCCAACCCCTACCTAGTTAAGCACCCACTCAACTAGTCTTCTACAAGCTCTATCTTACAAGGAGGCTCTAAAATCCTAGATAAATTACAATTAACTAATTTATATATAATATTTTATTACATTATAACACATTTTTATAACTCAACTATACATTACAAAATTTTTTGCATTCTTTTCCAGTCAATCTCACTTAAACAATGTTTTAGGCCTTCTCACTCAATTAGCTCTCTCTTTAACATAATTAGATCAAATGACCTTGATAAACACCTACACAAACATAATTATATACTCATAAAATTTTAATATATTATTTACAGTTATCTTAAATATCTTAACCTTTTCTCCAAAACACTATTTCCTTTGCTCAAATATCACAATTCTGTAACTAGTCAAAATAGGCTTATTAGTCCTTGACTTTATACTTGAATATTTATCATACCTATCTTGGTCAGATAAGAAACTCACCATAATTGTATTATTATTAAAATATATAAATACACAAGTTTCATAATTTAAATAAAAATACATAAGTTGGTTATAGTCCATAAGGACCAAATCCATCATTGGCCTAATGAAGACCTAATGTAATTAGGTCTGATCTATCCACACGTTACCATTCTAACCCTTAAGAGAACTTATTATTTTAAAAAATGGGTAAAAATCATCATACATGCCTCCAATATACCTTTTTTAATTTCACCTTAGATCCCAAACACTATTTTCACCCATTTCACTACTTGGACCTACCAATTAGTTTTCCTTGCCAATAAGCCTACTCACTACCTGAAAGTCTATCTTAAAAATTTGAAATAAATACATAAATTTCCTAGATAACCCATGTATAAAATAATATTAATAGGATATTATATAATTTAAAAACTTCCCAAAATTATTTGGTCTCCATAAAACAATCCAAATGGCCTCAAGAACACTCCTATAGATGGTTTACTAAAAAACACCAAACATTGTCAACACACAGTCAAAATCATTTGACTTTACCAACTTGAATAGGGACTTAAAATGAATTAAAATTATAATATTATATATATATATATATATATATATATATATATATATATATAACTTTAAATAGCTTCATATCTTTCAACTTATTGAAAAAATCCTCAAGAGCATCCTTTTCACACATACACAAAAAGTTGCCTACAGGAACAAAAACACAGTCAAGAAAACCAATTATTAAAACACCTATGGGAGAAATTATATGATATTAAAATGGATTTATGTGAAAATATTAAATTATTATATCATAATTATAAACATTTTTTTCATGGTAATATATCAATATTGGTCTTACAGACTAATCTCATTATGTCACTCTAATAGACTTCACTATGTTAGATAGACTAGTTCGATGACAATTTTTTTCATAGGTGTAGGCATCATAAAAAATTATATACCAAGGGGATAATATGTATATGTGTTGAATAATTACCTAATTTCTTAGGATCCATCCTTATTCTTGTGTAACCAATCCCTAATCTCATTCTCATTCTCTGCTAGTTTTCTCATTGTTCTACTCATTAGGCTAGTTTAGTGATAGGCTAACTTCCATGACCAGTTTAGCACATTTTTGGTTATAAACCTACTCATAAAATTTCATGATAATAATCTATAAGTATTAAACATCATCTTCCATCCATTTTCATGCTTTGACCTGGTCAACATATCTATAACATCAAAAACCCTAAAAATAAGGGTTTTCTTATAGCCTCTACTTACTATCAAGTTAAAAAAAACCACCTAATGAAATATTTAAGATTAATTTACATTTTATAGATATCAAACTAGGTCAATTGGACAATTTTGAGCTATAACAAATTATATATTTCCTATCGAGTCTTTGTTAGGGTTTTAGAAAGGGTTTTGACTACCTTGCCTTCTTATTAATCATTCATAAAGGATTTCCCATAATATTCAAAACCAATGCTATTAAAATCAATATATGTACCTTATAAATCTACCAAGAATATTTTAGTATCTCACTCAAAGGTTTCACATGCCAACTATCAAAAGAAACTTCTTAAGTTTACAACACCCCATTTTATGTACATAGTTAGCCTTAACACAAGTTTTCATGTTTTCTCCTTTAGATATTGACTTAAAACTTTATCCACACACTTTACATGAAATATCACACATTTTTAAATTCTCTCAATAGATATTCCATCTTTGGAAATGATATTGACCCCTCATTAGGCCATTATAGGTTACTTTGCACAACATGTCTTAAATTACTAATCATATATGGACTATGATCACAAACTAAAAATCATTTTAATATTATCAAAAATTCATGCCCATGTCATAAAAAATCATAAAATTCTCTCACACTATCAAAATTACTTACACAAGTCTCATATAGCTTATCTCACTAAGGCACTAAGCTTGTATCTTCTCACTAGTTCTCTTTATGCAAGATCTAAGATTCAAACTTAACCTTTGAATCCATATAAATTATTATTTTAATTTTTCCCATTTTAAATAAAATTATAACACTTAATCATTCTTTTATTATCTTAAATCACAAGGTTTTACCATGTGTACACCTTTTTAGAACTAGACCAAGATACTCAAGATTCCTAGTACTCAAAGTTCACAAATAGGCTAGATTTCAATGATATCATTATTCGAACATGGATCTCTTAAAGATAAGTCAATTATCAATAGTCTTTATGAGATTTGTAAAATCACAACCTTGTACCAAGACATCATATAGGATATAAATACTTTCTTACCCATATGCTTACCTTGTATGCTCCTCAGTATTTAGCTCAATCAAGATGTGTCCCTTATGTCTTGAAGATGGTCTTGATATGTCATAAAACCTTAGAAACAATACTAAGTTGCCTTTAGATTTTCTCTCAATAGATAAACAAAACTTCTTAGTCACATACCAATTCACCAAGCATGACATCAATTCTATATTTTGACATGAAGGACATTCAACTTGACTTTGACATCAATGATAACATTAATGGCTTAATACCAATACTAGGAACATACCTCTACAATATCCCCCTTTTTCATTAATCGAAAACACTCTTAATCATATCAGATCCTTATCTAATACTTGATCTTAAAATCAAAAATTTCTCCCCTTTTGACATCAATGACAAAGGTTCACCTTTATTTGATCGTTGGACCTAGGGTAACATAAATTTTATTTCAAACAACTTCATCAATCCTTTAGCATAGCTCAGTCTCACATACCTACTCATGAGACCTGATTGAGTTCCTTCATCTCCATGAAAATTCAAGACATTTTCAAAACTGTGATTTGGTTTGATCAAGTCATCATATAAAAATTTTATGACTTGTCTCTTTTGATCACATCTATAGTAGACTTTTTTGACTAAAAATTGAATCTAAAAGTCTGTAAAACTCCCCCTATGATTGAGCATCATTTATTCTTCTTGTTTGATAGTTGAGTGCCTCTATGAAGACTAATGGAGTCACTTATGCTCTAGAGATCTAGAATAATATAAATTTAGGATATTCTTAGATCTTCATGTCCTTTTAGGATTGAACTTCCTCCATGATCTTATAATTCTTGATTTGTACTTTTAGATCTATCTCCTCAATATTTGTTTAGGTGCCATTTTGGCTTTATTTATTGGTATTAACTCCACCAAAAACATAAGCTCATAAATAAAATCATTGTCATTCCTTTTTATCTTTGTTTTTATCTACCATGGATAATAATACATTTGAACTTGTAGATTATTTATCAACCTTAACTATCTTGGGTTTCCACTTGTTTATTTATTGTGTTATAGAAGCCTCAAATTTATTATCTTGTCTTGAGAATTCATGCTTATAGTAATTTGCAATGTGACCAACCTTATGATAATTAAAACATGTTATCCCTCTATATGGAAACACATCATGACCCATACCTCTTGATTGATGTTTCTCCTCATAGTTCCATGTAAATTTATTCTTGACAAGCCTTATACAATACCTTGCTTTATCACAAAATTAGTTACATGAATAAAAATATCCATTAAAAGGATTATCATACCTTATGTTATTATATTTACTAATGGTATTCACATATGTTATATTATATCCATCATCATTTGATTGATCTTTGACCCTTTTGATCACATTAGTTTCCTTCTCTTAATCTCTAATGAAACCAAGGCCTGTCTTGTCATCAATAGTCTTTTGACTACTCAAAAGGTTATCTAGATCATTGGTGGTATTTTAAAACCTTACAAAGGAATTGACCTTATTTTATTATTTTTTCAATTCAACTCTCAAAGATTTCACTTAAGATAAATACCTTGCACATTCTTCTTCTTTTGCTTCTAGGCCTGCATCACAATTTCAAGTTGACTCTCTACCTATTTCACTATTTCCTCTTATTCTTTGGAATTGTTGATTAGTCTATCTTAAAAAAAGTTGATTTTACCATCATAATATTAGATAAGATACCTAATTACCCTATTCCTTTTCTTTACCATCTTCAAATCTTCTAGAGTATTCATCAACTCAGCTTCAAGATCCACCTCATCTCCTTCTTCATCTAAATCACCAAAAATAACTCCAATGCATATATATTCTTTTGAATGAGTAGATTACTTCTTCAAACATGATGATAAACTCATTTAAATTAGGATCATCACCTTCATGATCAATCTCTAAATCATTTCTTTCACTATCATTAGATGAGTTGAAATCTTCCTTGGTATAAATACTCCTTTTGTTTTTGAATAACCTTTTCTTATTGTCATAGCTTTTGATTTTTTATTGATATTATCATATTTATAAGACATTTTGTCATCATCATGATCTTAATTATAATCTACATCATCTTTTATCTAATGTTTGAAGGACATTTGTTGGTAAAGTGTTGAGCCTCTCCAAAATTAAAGCATTTGAAAGGTAGCTTTCCTTTGTAGTTACTTGAACCTATATTCAAATTCTTTGTAAATATAGATATCAACTCATCATCATCAATATTATATTATTAATTATCTTTGAATTTCTTACCTTGTAAATTCTTCTACTTTTTATTCTTTTCTTCCTTGAACACAACTTCATTATTTATAGGTCTTCCTTCACTTATCCTCATCTCATATGTTGTTAGGGTTTTATTAAGTCCATATATCTCAAGTTTTTCTAGATCTTACATTTCATAACCATCACATACCTTGGAATCAAATTTAGGAGCTAGAGACCTTAAAATATTTTTAATAATAGTAGTTTTTTTTTCAATTTGTCTCATAGACCTCTTATGATTTTGATCACCTCATCAACTCTTAACAAGTAGGATGCAATGGTCTCATCTTTATTCATTTTTATAATTTCAAATTGTCTTCTATGTGTTTTTAACTCAGCCAATTTGACTTTTGAGTCACCTTCATGGATAGTTTTTGATTTATCCCACATTTATTATATATATATATATATATATATATATATATATATATATATATATATATATATATATATATATATATATTACCTTCATAAGTTCTATCTTTGATAGACCACACATAATATCATTCATTTCTTTTGAGTTATTGTTACTAGCCTTCTTGTCTACCACATCTATAAGAGGAATAGGGGGAGTATTATAGCTATACAAGACTAATTTACGAACATAATGACCTTAATACATCATATATGTTCTCATACTTACACTATAAAAATAATAATTTGATCCATTTAATAATGGAACTTTGCTTGTAGGTAAACCAACATGTGCTTGACTAGCCATCTTAGCTTGTTTAGAATCTAATTTAGGTTGTAAGACCTCATTAAAAGGACATGATATAATACCAAATGTTTAAAGTGGATAATAATTGTGGGGAATTATTTTATTAACAATATATATTCAATTCCATTCATATTTCTATGAAGCATTCATTCACATAAAAGATCAAAGCATAAATAAAAAAACTCCACAAGCATATCATAAGAGAACACAAGAGATATGTGGGAAACCCTCTTTGGGTATAAAATCCACAATAAAATTAACATTAAATACAATAATATAATGTAAATCTCTAAATTTTTGTGAAGCACCAACTTCACAAGTAGCTCCAAACCCTACCTAGGTAAGCACCCACTCAACTAGTCTTCTACAAGCTCTATATTGCAAGGAGGATCAAATACCCTAGGTAAATTAGCAAAAAATAAGTCAAATATAATATATTATAACCTTATAAAACATTTTTATAGATAAAATATACATTACAACCTTCTTTTTCACTCTTTTCCCTTCAATCTCACTCAAACAATCTCTTAGGCCTTCTCGCTCAATTAGCCCTCTCTTTGACAAAATTAGATCAAATGACCTTGCTCAACATATATAAAAATAATAATTATAAACTAATTAAATGTTAATATTATTTTTTTATGATCTTAAATATCTTAACCTATACTCCAAAACACTATTTCCTTCGTTTAAATAGATCAATTCTCTAACTAATCAAAATAGGCTTATTAGGCCTTAACTGTATACTTGATTTTTTATCATACCTATGTTGGTTGGATAATAACCTAAACATAATTTTATTATTATTTAAATATATCACTAAATAATTTTAATAATTTAAAACAAAAATACATAATTTTTTTCATAATTCATAAGGACCAAATCCACAAATAGGCCTAAGGGAGACCTAATAATTTAGGTTTGTTCCATCCACACATTACCATTACGAACCTTAGGAAAAATTATTGTTTTAAAAAATGGATTAAAAACTTAAAAAATTCATAAAATATACCATTTATAATTTCACATTATTTCCCTAACTCCATTTATCCTATTTCACTGCTTGGACATACCATTTATTTCTCCATGCCAATAAGCCTGCTCACTGCCTCAAAGCATGTCTTACAAATTTGAAGTATATACACAACTTTCCCACATAACCCATACATAAAATAATATGAATATTATATTAAATACTTAAAAAAACTTCCCAAAACTCTTTTTTATCCATCACATAGGCCAAAAGGCCTTAAGAACACTTATGTAGATGGCTTACTCAGAAACACTAAACACTATTAACACAATCAAAATCATTTGACTTTCCAAGCTTGAAAATACAAGTAAAATTGATAAAAAAAAATTAAAATGATACTATGATATATTTATAAAACCTTAAATATATTTTTATCCTTAAAATTGCTATAAAAAGACCCAGGAGCATCATTTTCACATATACATAGAAAATTACCTATAAGAACAAAAACACAGTCAAGAAAACCAACTCTTAGAACACCTATGGGAACATTTATGTGATATTAAAATTTATTTTTTTGAACCTATATCATTTTTATATCATATTTTTAAATATATATTTCATGGTCATATATCAATATTAATCTTACAAACAATCTCACTTTGTCACTCTACACATACTTCATTGTGTTAGATAGACTAGTTTGATGACAAATTTTTACATAGATATAAACATCATCAACACTTGTAGACCAAGGGGATAGGAGTTATAATTCTCTAATTATCACATAATTCCTTATTATAAATTCTTATTCATCTCATTCTCATTCTCATTCTCACCTAATCCCTAATCTCATTCTCATTCTTGCCTAGTTTTCTCACTGTTCTACTCATTAGGCTAGTTTAACGATAGACTAACTTCCATCACTAGTTTTTAAAAAAATTGTTATGAAACTGATCATAAAACTTAATGGGAATAAAATATAAGTATTTATTTTCATCCTCCATCCATTTTCATGCTTTGACCTAGTCAACCCTACCTATGGCATCATAAACCCTAAAAATAAGGGTTTTCTTATAGTTTCTACTTAATCTCAAGCCAAAAAAACCACCTGAGGAAACCATGAAGAGTAATTTAAATTTTAAAAACATAAAACTAGGTCAAATATACCATTATTATCCATAACTAATTATATCTTTCTTATTGGGTCTTTGTCAGGGTTTTGGCAACTTACCTTCTTAGTAAAAATTCATAAAGGATTACCCCTCATCTTCAAAACAAATGATAGGAAAATCAATATAGGGACCTTTTCCATCTACCATTAATTTATAAATATCTCATTTAAATGTTTCATATTCCAATGATCATGAAAAACTTCTTCTTGAGTCTACAACACCCCATTTTATTCACATAGTCAACCTTAACATAAGTGTTCATGTTTTATCCTTCAAGTATTGACTTAAAAATTTGTACACACACTTAAAAATACATATCACACCTCTTTAAATTCTCTCAAGATATATTCCATCTTTTTAAATTATTTTGACTCCTCCTTAGGCCACTATAGGTCTCTTTGCACAACATGTCTCAAACTGTTAGTCCTATCTGGACTATGAATGCAACCTAAAACCTCTTTTATTATTCTTAAAAATTTATACCCATTTCATAAAAAATCATAAAATGCTCTGATTCTATCAAAATTCCTCACACAAGTCTCATATAGCTTATCTTACTAAGGCACCAAGCTTGTATCTTTTCACTGGGTCTCTTTATGCAGGAGCTAAGCTTCAAACCTAACCTTTGAATCCATATAAAGGATTCTTTTCCTTTTTACCATGTTAAATAAACTTAGAAAACTTACTAATTCTTGTACTATCCTAAATCATAAGTTTTTACCATGTATACACCTTTTTAAAACTAGACCAAGATACCCAATATTCCTAGTATTCAGAGTTCACAAATAGGCTATCTTTCAATGATACCATTATTCACACATGGTTTTCCTAAAGATAAGAATTTTATCAATAGACTTTATGAGCTCTATCACATAAAAACCTTATACCAAGACATCACATAGGCTACAAGGACTTGCTAAACCATGCGCTTACCTTGTATGATCCTCAGTACTTAGAGCTCAAACAAGATGTTTCCCTTGTGTCTTGAACATGGTCTTGATATGTCATCAAACCTCACAAATAATATTATTTTGAATTTAAATTTTATCTCAATAGATTAAAAAAACTTATTAATCACATGCCACCTCACCAAGCATGAAATCAACTCTAAATTTTGACATGAAGGACATTCAACTTGACTTTGACATCAATGACAACATTAATGCCTTAATACCAATACTAGGAACATACCTCAACAATATCCCCCTTTATCATTGATGAAAAACACTCTTAATCATAGAAGATCATTTTCCAATACTTGATATTTAAATAGTAACTTTCTCCCCCTTTCACATTAATGGCAAAGGTTCACCTTTATATGATCCTTGGACTTGAGGTAACATACCTTTTCTTCAAACAACTTCATCAATCCTTTCGCACAAATCAAAATCACATGCCTAATCATGAGACATGATTGACTCCCTTCATCTCCATGAAAATTAAATAAATTTTCAAAACTATAACTTGGTTTGATCAAGTCATCATACAAATTTTTTGTGACTTGTCTTTTGTGATCACATTTGTAGCAAACTTCTTTGATTGAAACTTGAATTTGAAAGTCTACAAAACTCCCCTTATGACTGAGCATAATTCATGCTTATTATTTTTAGCTGAGTGCCTTTGTGGAGAAAAATGGAGTCACCTCTACTTTAGAGATCTATAATATTATAAATTTAGGAGATTCACAAATCTCCATGTCCTTATAGGTCTTAAATTCCTCCATGCTCTCATTTTGCTTGATTTGTCCTTCTAGCTTGATCTCATCAATATTGGTTTGGGTACCATTCTAGCTTTATTTATTGGTCTTGAATCCTTTGGAAAATCTTTATTTTAATCCAAAATATAAAATATTTCATTTGAACTTGCAGACTGATTATGAGCCTTAGTTATCTTACGTTTCCACTTGTTTATTTCTTGTGTTCTAAAAGCCTCAAATTTCTTGTCTTGTCTCGAGAAGCCATGATTTTATTAATTTTTTATTTTATCAACCTTATGAAAATTAAAACATGTTACCCCTCTATATGGAAACACACCATGGACCATACCTCTTAACTGATGGTCCTCCTCAAAGTTACATGCAAATTCATTATTGAAAGGCCTTATATAATGGCTTTCTCTATAAATAAATTGGTTACATGAATAACAATAGCCATTAAAAGGATTATCATACATGATTTATTAAATTTTATAATGGTATTGACCTATGCTCTATCATCTCCATCATTATTGGATTGATCTTTGACCCTTTTGATCACATTAGTATCCTTCTCTTGATCTCCAATGAAACCAAGACCTATTTTGTCATCAACAGTCTTTTGACTACTCAAAAGGTTATCTAGATCATTGGTTCTCTTTTAAAACCTTAAAAAGTAATTAAACTTATTATATTATTATTTAAATTAATATTTTAAAGAGTTTAATTAAGCTACATACCTTGTACATTATTCTTATTTTGATTATAGGCCTACAGTCACAATTTCAAGTTGACTCTCTACCTATTTGACTATTTCCTCTTGTTCCTTGGAATTGTTGCTTAGTATGGCTTAAATTTTTTTGATTTGATCCTCATAATCCTTTATAAAATACCTCATTACCCTATTATTTTTCTTTACCATCTTCATATCTTATATAATATTCATCAACTTAGCTTTAAGATCCACCTCATCTCCTTCTTCATCTAAATCACCAACAACACGTCCAATCCACATGGATTCTTTTGGATTTGAATATCTAACTTATTAATCCATGAATATAACCTCATGTAAATCAAGACCATTACCTTCATGATAACTCTCTGAATCACTTCTTTCACTATCATTAGATGATCTACAATCTTCCTTGGTATAAAGACTCCTTTTATTTTTGAAGAAACTTTTCTTATTGTCATATCTTCTGATGTTTTTATTTCTCTTATCAGATTTATAAGATATTTTATTATCATCATGATCTTCATTATTTTCTAAATCATCATTTGTATTATGTTTGTGAGGACATTTTTTGGTAAACTTTCCAACCTCTATAATTAAATCATTTGAAAGGCCTCTTGCCTTTATATTTTCCTAAAATTATCTTCAACTTCATTACAAACATAACTATCAACTCATCATCATCAATATCATATTATTCATTATCTTTGACTTTCTTACCTTGTGAATTCTTATATTTTGGATTATTTTCTACCTTAAATGTAGATTGTTTCTTTTTAGGTCATCCTTCACTTATCCTCATCTCATAGGTTATTAGGGTTCTATGAAGTCCATCCATCTCAAGTTTGTCTAGATATTGCATTTATTCAATAACACATACCTTAATATCAAATTTTGGATTTAGATACCTTAAAACATTTTGAATAATATTAGTCTCTTTAAATTCTTCTCCTAGACCTCTTATATTTTGACCACCTCATCAACCCTTAATAAGTAGGCTACAACGGTCTCATCTTCATCCATTTTTATGTTTTTAAATTATTTCTATGAGTTTGTAACTTGGAAAATTTGAATTTTGATTCACATTAAATGAAATAATTCAATTTATCCCACATTTATTTGGTAGATATATAGTGCATTACCTTCATAATTTTTGCCTCTAATAGGCCACACAATAACATTTATTAATTTTGAGTTGTTGTCACTACCCTTCTTACATATTACATCTATAGGAGGAATATGGGTGTATTATTCCCATATAATACTAATTTAAAAACATCATGACCTTGATAAATTATATATTTACTCATACTTACACTCTAAAAAACATAATTACATCCATTGAACAATGGCTCTTTGATTGTAGAGAAACCACCATGTGTTTGACTAGCCATCTTAGCTTGTTTAAAATATCCTTTAGGTTGTAAAACATACTTAAAATTAATTTATATGATATAAAATGTTGGAAGTGGATACTAATAGGGGGGGGGGGTGAATTATTTTATTAACAATATCTTTTAAATTCCATTCATCTTTCCATGAATCATTCATTCACATAAAAGATCATTGCATAAACAAAACTACACAAGTATATCATAAGAGAACACAAGAGATATGTAGGAAACCCTCTTGGGTATAAAAACCCAATAAGCCATGAAAATTTAATAGAGTCCTATGATGTCAATATCCAAAAAAAATTTAAGCGCCAACTTCACAAAGAGCTCTAACCCCTACCTAGTTAAGCACCCACTCAACTAGTCTTCTACAAGCTCTATCTTACAAGGAGGCTCCAAACCCATAGTTAAATTAGAAAAAAATAAGTAAATTATGATATTTTATAACCTTATAATACCTATTTATAACTCAATTATATATTAAAACCTTTATTTTGCACTTTTTTCCCTTCAATCTAACTCAAATAGCCTCTTAAGCCTCTTACTCAATTAGCCCTCTATTTGATAGAATTAGATCAAATAGCCTTGATAAAAACCTAAAATAACATAATTATATAATCATTACATGTTAATATATTATTTTTTATTATCTTAAATCTCTTGGCCTATTCTCTAAAACTATATTTCCTTCGCTCAAATAACTCAATTCTCTAACTAGTCAAAATAGGCTTATTAGGCCTTGATTTTATCTTGATTCCTTCTCATACCTATATTGGTTTGATAATACCATAAACATTATTTTAATATGATTTAAATAAATCACTACAGATTTTTAATAATTTAAACAAAAAATACAAAAGCTGGTAATAGTCCATAAGGACCAAATCCACTATTAGGCCTAATGGAGACCTAATGCAATTAGGTATGTTTTAACCACACATTACCATTATGACCCTTATGAAAACTTAATGTTTTAAAAAATATATTAAATTCCTATAATATATCCTTGATAATTTCACCTTGGTCTCCCAACTACATTTGGCCCATTTCACTATCAATTAGGTCTCTTCGCCAATAGGCCTACTCACTGCCTGAAAGTTTGTCTTGTAAATTTGAACTATATAAAAAAATTTCCCACATAATAAATGAATAATATAAAAATTAATATGATATTAAATAATTAAAAAAATTAAAAAATTTCTTTTATATCTATCATATATGCCAAAAGGCCTTAAGAACACTCTTGTAGATGGCTTTAAAATACCAAACATTATCAACACATAGTCAAAATCATTTGACTTTACAAGATTTAAAATGGAATTATAATTTATAAAAAAACCTTAAAATTATCCTATTAGATATTTATAACTCATTAAATATCTTTTCATCCTTCAAATTAGTGTAAAAATACTCAAGAGCATCTTTTTCATACATATATAGAAAGTTGTTTGTAGGAACAAAAACATAGTAAAGAAAAAAACTCTTAGAACACCTATGGAAAAACTTATTTGATATTAAAATTTATTTTTTTTGAACCTATATAATTATTATATAATATTTTTAAAACTATATTTCATGTTCATATATCAATATTGGTCTTATAGACCAATCTCACTATGTTAGACATACCAGTTTGATGACAACTGTTTGCATACGTGTAGGCATCATCAACACTTAAATACCAAGTTGATATAAGGGATAATTGTTTAATAATTAAATCATTAATTATGTTCCATCCATATTCCTCTACAACTAATCCCTGATCTCATTCTCATTCTTACCTAATTTCTCACCATTCTACTCATTAGGCTAGTTTAGCAATATGGTAACTTACATGACTAGTTTAGAAAAAATTGGTCAAAAAAGCAATTATAAAGTTTATTTTTAATAAAATATAAGTCTTTCACATCATGATCCATCCACTTTCATGTTTTGACCTAGTCAACCCTACATGTATCATCAAAAACCCTAAAAATAAGGGTTTTACTATAGCTTTTGCTTACTTTGAAGTCAAATAAAAACAACACAAGGAAAAATTTAAGATTCCTTTACATATTAAAAACACCAAATTAGGTCAAATAGGTCCATAAATAATTATTTCTTTCCAATTAGGTCCTTATTAGGGTTTTATAAGGGTTTCTACTACCTTATATTCTTAGCAATCATTCATAAAGGATTGCCCCTCATATTCAAAACTAACACCAATAAAATCAATATAGGGAATTAAACATATACCATGAATTTATAAATATCTCATTCAAAGGTTTAAAATTCCAATGCACATGAGAAACGTATTCTCAGTTATGCACCACCTGATTTTATGCACATAGTCAACCTTAACATAGGCTTTCATGTTTTGTCCTTTAGGTGTTGACTTAAAAATTTGTCCACAGACTTGAAATGAGCTCTCACAACTATTTAAATGCTCTCAATAGATATACCATATGTTTAAATGATCTTAACCCCTCATTAGGCCATTATAAGTCTCTTTGCACAACATGTCTTTAACTATTAGTCCTATCTAGACTATGAATACAACCTAAACCACTTTTAATATTATCAAAACTTCATACCCATGCCATAAAACATCATAACTTGTTCTCACACTATCAACATTCCTCACACAAGTCTCTTTATGTAGGAGCTAATCTTTAAACTTGACTTTTGGATCCATCTAAAGGCTTAATTTCCTTTTTCCCATTTCAATCAACATATAACACTTACTCATGCCTGTATTATCATAAACCAAAAGGTTTTACCATGTATACACCTTTTTAAGAATGGATCAAGCTACTCAAGATTCTTAGTACTCAGAGTTTACAAATAGGCTAGCTTTCAATGATATCATTCTTCACACATGGTTTTATTTAAGATAAAGCTATTATCAACATACTTTATGAGCTATTTTACATCAAAACCTTGTACCAGGACATCATATAGGATACAAAGACTTGATGACCTATGTGATTACCTTGTACACTCTTCAATACTTAGAGATCAATCAAGATGATTCCCTTGTGTCTTGAACAATGTATTGATATGTCATCAAACCGAAAAAAAAATACCAAGTTGCCTTCAAATTTTATCTCAACATATAAATAAAACTTCTTAGTCACACACAAATTCACCAAGCATGAAATCAACTCTAAATTTTGATATGAATGACATTCAACTTGAATTTTACATCAATGACAACATTAATGCTTTAATACCAATACTAGGAACATACTTCAACATATTTTACTACACATGCCACTCATGCTAATAGTGATTCCTTTTATCCAAATTATTATCATGCCACTAGTTTTATATGTGACACTTATCATACTATAACCTGATCCACTCTTACCAATGTTAATGTTTTGCATTCCATGTAAACTAGTCAAAACATTTCTCAAACACATCAACTATTATTTCAAACTCTTGATCAAATGAATTCCTTTAAAACTAACATTGATAATAAAATGATGAAAATGTAGAATCATCTTATTCACCTTCAAAATCAATCACAATAGGTTACATTGGGAGCACAAAATCTAAATTCCTCACATCCCCCTTAAGGATTCCCATGACAACCTCATTCTTCAACCACCCCTTGTTAATAAATCAATCAAACATTTTAAAAATGAACCTATTATACCTAAAATTACCAATATATACATAGGATTTATCACACCAACCATTTTATATAATGGGTAGATCATTCCTAACTTACATTTAAAAACATTTGGTAATCTCTACAAAGAATGGGTCAAATTAAACACTTTTGCTATGACCAATTTATTAAAAAAAACACTCTCTGAAGATGCATTAATTTTATAAAATCAACTCAAACCCTATTATATCACTATTTTGGAAGATATATTTGACTCCCTAGTATAATAATTTCAAACTAGTGATCTACCTAAGAATACCTTGGCTCAGTTTATCGATCGTAAGCAAATTGAAATAGAAATAGCACAAGATTTCATCAAATGATGAAAAACCTTGTCTAATAAGTATGAGCATAACATGCTAGATGATAACCTCTTTCATCTATTCACTAATACTATTTATCCCAAGTTGTAATATTGGGTTAGGACTTTCTCTCCAAGAACCTTGGAAGAAACCCTTGACTAAGACAAATGCAAAGATTTTTTCATGCACCAATTTGATCCATCTCAAAATCTCGTAGGAAATAACATGCTCATAAAAAATAAAACATATTATGCTACCAATGATTGTGTCATCTATTATAATGATACCATTCACAATATTTAATCTATTACTTCAAACAACATTGTAGAGTATGCTCCCCCTTTAAACAACACCCCTAATCCTCAATTTTCTAAAGAAAACAACACTAATGTTCATAATCCATTATCCTTAGCCAAAATTCAAAAGTGTCTACCCATAACTCTACCATGAGAGCTTGATGCCACTTGTATTATGAAATCATGGTATGATATAAACAAATTTTGTTGTTTTCATGCAAGTTGGGCACACTCTCATGAGACTTGTAGAAATTACATAATTTATCTATGGATTTTCTTATTGGCCTAAACTTTGATCATGATTAACTCATTTGTAAACACCAATAAGCCTATGACATATCATTTAAATCTCAAAAAACACAAAACAAAAATCAATCTTTGAACTAAAATAATGTTCATCTTGACATATATAAAGATCCTCTTCATAATCATCAGAATAACAATGACAAGCTTACTCTTTCCACCAATAATGTTGAAAGCCTTATCAACCAAAATCCTAAATAAAATGTAGTAAATATGACCAATATGTGGATGGTAGTTGATTTCTATGATTCTAATCCTACACACATGTAAAATACCTCCTAAACCTCCCAAACCTTTTATTTTATTCAATATTCTTCCCCATCTCATCTAAGAAATTTGGGACAAGAGCACCTTATCTCTTTACAAGAACTACTTCTAATGCCTCAATTAGATAATACCTCTTATACTATTTATACAAGTACCCAAACATCTACACCCATCGACAAAACTCCTCAACCATCTAATATCATTTATTCAAATCAATCACAAAAAATACCTAAATCTACTATCTCATTAGTAAAATATAATCAACCCATTTGTCCTTAAAATAAATCAACCATGTCTTATCAACACAATTTTAAATTCACTTCCAATCCTACTTCCTAGGATATCCTCAAACGTTATGTACCTTTATCTAGTATTCCCCCATGGGTTATGATGAATGGGACCCCATCACAGAACTTAATAATCTACCATCTCTAATAACCTTTCTTAAACTCATGAAAACTTCACCTCATCATCATAATTGCATTATATAATTATTATTTCAAATGACCATCCCTAAACCTTCCTTAGTAAGACATGAAACTACCTTATTGAGGTTGGAAGATAGTATCTTACAACAATGTGAAGTGATGTCTATACACATTTATGAAAAAATGGACACTTTTCTTTCCCTCAAATTTCCCATTACTTCGATGATCCTAGAAGATATTCTACTTCATGTGAATGATCCTATACTATTTATAAGCATTCAAATTAGTGATATCCAATTCAAGAGTTATTTAATTTATGAGGGTTTAGGTACTTGTGTTGCCTACCTTAACTTCATCAAAACTCATGGATATTATGAATTGTAATCTTATGTCCATATGTATTACATGCCAAGGTTATTGTAGAATAAAAATGCCTCCTTTAGGCTGTGTAGTTTCATATTACCATCACACCTGTCACTATTTGAGTGAAGGTTATGATATTCAATTATCCCCTTTATTATAAAATCTTGTTTGGTATGACTTAGACTCATTGCATGAGGGATATCACCTCTTATTCCTAGTAATGTGTTAATTTTCCCTATAATTATGCTATCTATAGGATTCAAATAAACATAAACCCTTGGAATTTTGAACAATTCCAAGAATGTGGTGTATTTAATATTATAACCCTTGAACCCTTGTTGAGTGTCTCATTCAGGTAATCTAAATATTTCAAGTTTCCTTTCAACTCAAACTAAAGTTATCATGGTCACCTTGAACTCATCAGGAACATACCACCTAACCTCTTAGATTCTGATGATGATGAGCCAAATGAGATCAACCTTAAGGTCAAAATATTGGATTTATTTCCTCATCTCATCACCCATTTTTTTCCATCCTTGAATCCATTTTCCCATTAGCCATCTATCGATGATATACCCATAGTCTTAACCAAAACATGACATTATATTCATCACACAACTTTTAATGAAAATATCATACCTACATGTACCATTGACCTTTATACACCCAATTATGATGATGGTTATACTTTAGATGACCCCTTTATATTAGGACTCATTCATGATAGAGATGTCAAGATCCTTTAGCATCATACTTATTTATTTTGTTCTTTATGTTCATATTATAATATTACTTCTTGTATAGTTATTAATTCTAGTATTCTTCATTTTTTTTAGGGTGAATATAGAGTGCTCACATGGTAAAACTATAGTTTTGGTAGAGCCTCTTAGGATCATGCTCATAAATCATGTTATGATTGGTCCTTATCATTTCAATAAATATGAATATCTCTATATCCTACTTCCCCTAGAGATGCTTTTTACCATCGTTAATCCCTTTGCATGTTATGATCCTGGTGGGTAGACTTTACTAATGCCTCAAGCTTTTGGTGTAGTAGTTTGTTACATGTGGTATCAGAGCCTCCACCTAGGTTCAAGTCATAGAGAAGGTGGCTACACTAGCATGGTAGTTTTTGTCCAGGGCTCATACACACAAGGGATCCTGGTGGTATGGGTGAAAATCCAACCTAGAGTATGGGCTTTGGAAGTGTGGTGGGATGTTATGATCTTGATGGGCAAACTTCACTAATGCCTCGACATTTTGGTGTAGCAGTTAATTACATTACACATATTTCTTCTCTCTTAATTAAGCTTAGTCCAGTTTCTACTCTATCTCTACCTTTATTTGAGCCTCATCCTTATCTAATTCTTATTATCCTTTAGATGAGCCTATGGCAATCTTTCCACTAGCCCCACCTTCCCTTGGTAATGGCCTTCTTCCTTTATTACAAATTGATTCCCTACCTACCCAATGGGTTAATCAACCTTACTAAGATATTCATAGATTTGCTAATCATTTGAATAGATATTTCCATTTATACCAACCTTCCCTAGATTTTGATTCTACTCCTTATATTAGTAAACCCCCAAAGTTTATTAACAAGTGTATATATTACTTCTATGTAGTAGATAATCATTCTTCCACCCATTTTCAAAAGATTTGAAAATATATTGACACATTGAATTCTACCCTTCCTCACCCAAAGACAAGGTTATACCTCCTCCCAAGTGTTTACCTAAGTATACTCCAAAATATGGAGAGGTATTTTGTCTTTAACACTAGTTAGGTACCTATCATACTGATTATTGTTGTTTTCTCCACCATCATCTTCTTGATCACCTTATGACCATTATTACACATATTATTCCTCTTCCCATATTTTTTCCACATAAAAAGTCTCCTCCTTCTTCACCTATGGCTCCTTTTTCACCTATGTCTCCTGTACCACCTGCATCTTCTCCACCATCTGTAGTTATTTATCCACTAATGGTTCCACCTTCTTGTCCCATAGATGTCATTCTTATCCAAGCATTTATTCCCCTTATTGAGTATTCTATAAATGGGATCCCTCATAAACATGATCCTTTACATTCTCTATTGAGGAGATTTAATGAGAGGTATTTTTGTAGCTTTCCCTAAGGATCTATGACACTCTTGATATAGTTAGGATCCAACTTCAAAGAGATATATAAGATGTTATGGATAGTATTTATCGATAAATTTATCAATATTTATGAAAATATCATGGAATTATTTTAATTTATTCTTCATTATCATTTTGGATTTTAATTTTTATCCACTTTTATATATCTTATATCATTAAACTATGTCTCAAATTTTTCTTCACTTATCTATTTCACATGCATATTTATATTATACATTTTGTGTTATATATGGTTTCATGTTCTTTTATCTTTTCCTATGTTTCATTTTCATGATCTCCATGATTAAAGGATTATATTTATGAATTCATTCCTTTTCATGGATGTGTTTGTATCTTCTCATGTTTATTTGCTACCTTTTATCAATAACATGAAAAATTATTATTGTGACTTGGTTATACAAACCATGATTCCATTAATAATTATTATTTACTATGTGATAAATTAGTAAAAAAGTCATCTCATTGTAATCATATTCTTATTGATCTACTTTGGATCTCCCTTTATTAATTTTATACACATGTTTGAGACTTGAAATAACATACTGGTTCATAGTTAAGCCTAAGTGTTTAGTCAATCATGTCTTTAGATACTTAGCTTCATTTGGCCAAATTCTATAGCTCATTCATGTGTATCACTTATATCACTCATGTTAGTTATTCTAAATTTTTATGGAGGAGGAGTCTTAAAATCCATAAAATTTAAAATCCAAATTATTTAAAGAAAAGGCAATGATACAAAAGGAAACATACAAAATTCAATATCAAACTAAAATATGTGATTCATGGCACATATCCTTCTCTAATTGAATTTATAACTCCAAAATTGGCCTCATGATAGAGTTGATGTCCATAGGGGTTTAGTAGGCCAATAGATTTGGAATGAAGAATAATTTATTTTTAGTTTCACCTATTTACTCATACATGTACCCAATCTTCATAATAGACTGATGGATCTGTAAGAGGTCCTAAGGAAAGGGGATAATGTTGTTGAAATTTATTCCATTTTACTTTTATTTTTTATATAACCAACATGATTCAATCTTATTATCTCACTTATTATTCCTATAAAACTTTTTGCTTATTATGATCAAGTATCCTTTGTATTTCAATGCTCACTAGCCACTTAGTGTCTTTCTCATGTACTTAGCATGCCTCTTGTTTCTTAAGGTCTTATTATAGATTAATACATTATAATTTTTACATTACATATTCCATTTTAAAAAATTCTAATATTTCCCCTTAAAAAATATTATTTATTTAATTGATCATTCCCCCTTAAGGTTTCCCTTTGTGAGTTATAGTGAAAGACCATTGATAGGACCAAGCCTTCCTCACAAATTACCACACTACATCCATCCTTAACCTATTAATTAATCCATGAAATAGATATTAATAAATATCATATATATGTACCAAATGTGATTTGAGCCCTTTTAGGTCTAACATATCTCAATTAGGATTTATCTCACCTTTAGGTCTCATATAGACCTAATTTCATTAGGTCTATTTTATGACACATTACACTTTGTGTCCCTTGGAACACTTCCAAACTTAACACACAGAAGGAACATATCATAAATAACTCAAATATATCCTTGATAATATAATCTAGGCTTCATAAAAAAAATTATCTCAAAACACTACCTAGATCACACCATTAAACCTATTCATATTAGGCTTGTGCATACCCAAGAAGTATATCTTGAATAACTAAAGAATAAACACAACTTTTCCAAGCAACCATAGAAAAAATCATATATAAATAACCTACATGACCTCATGGACATCACCATATTATTTAAATGTCCCAACATAGGTCAAAATTTCTCAAACCTTTCTCTACAAGTAGACTACATAGAATTCCCAACTAGCCTTAAAATGCAGTCATGGAAACTTGGTCTTCAACAATTTTAAGAATACTTAATATGAACTATGAAACCTTAAAGATATTATATATATATATATATATATATATATATATATATATATATATATTATATTTATATATATGTATATATCACTCTCAATTACAAGTATCTTAAGGTCTAATTCCAAATATTAGTCTTGCAAACCGATCTTTTATCTTCAGTACACACAATCAAACCTAAACTAGTCAAACCCTTTTGTCTTCAATATTTTATTAACTTTTAGTAAATTTAAAATATTATAAAAACAATTTATAGTATATAAATGTCCCAGATAATAATATCATATGGATTGGATGCTTCATCTTAGGGCATAGAGCCTCGAATTCATCATTACAACTTGCTTACTTAAGATTGTCAGTTTACCTCAAAGACTAGTCATGGTGACTTTTACCTTTCACACTTGTGTAGACACATTTAAATACTTTAAATTAATTTTCATTATCTTAATATATCACTATAAAAATATAAATATAACTTGGTTAAATGATAATAGTGGTTTTTTAAACCAATCTCATAGTCATATATCTCACTATCTCGTCTGAACTAGATAGGTCAAATTATGAACAACATTTTCATCATATACAATGATATAAAAATATTATATATAATATTAACATGTATTAAAGGTATTGAAAAACATCTCCATGTACTTTTATTCATCTCTAATCCATGATAACACATCCCTAATCACCTTCTTACTTTTACTTGGTTTTCTCACTATTTACATCATTAAGCTTTTTAGTGATAGGTCAACTTGTACGATCATTTTAGAACACATTAGGGAAATAAATTACTCAAAAACCATAATATACATAAGATAAAATTCTCAATATTCAATCTCCATCCATTTATCAACTTTGACTTGATCAAATCTGATTGTTACATCAAATCTCTAAGAAATAAGGCCTTTCATGTAGCGTCTACTCATTCACCTAAAAACCAATCACACCTAGAGGTGCCTTGGAGTGTTTAATAAAACCAAAAATCACTTAAATGTTCATATCAAACCATTTTAATAACTTTATAAAAATATATTTCACATCAAGTCACTATTAGGGTTCTTTGAGGGTTTAAACCATTTTCTAGTCTTAACGATCATTCATAAAACTTAGCCATTCATTATATAAAAAAATTATTAGAAATTTTGTATATGACCCTTACCCATTTACCATTAATATATTATGTTTCCATGTAGATTTTACACTTGATAACCCTTCATTCTATGCACGTGAGAAACATCAAAACCACTTTTCATGTTTTTTTATTGAAAACTTTGACCTCAGATTTGGTAAGCACACCTAGAACAACCTATCACACAAATAAAATTGATCACATGTTATTATTTTCCTTGGAAACATATCCTAATACTCCATTTGGTCACCATCTCTCTTTTTACTCTCTAGGATTAATTTCCAAGTCACATTAGGCCTTAAGACTGACTTTCTAGCCACTGTCCAAGTTGTCAACACCTCATATACATGATATAAAACCTATTAACATGTTAAAAAACTGCCATAAATTCTTC
Organism: Torreya grandis; assembly: GCA_037957365.1. Classification (NCBI taxonomy): domain Eukaryota; kingdom Viridiplantae; phylum Streptophyta; class Pinopsida; order Cupressales; family Taxaceae; genus Torreya; species Torreya grandis. The sequence continues at coordinate 615,657 of JARHVA010006508.1, read as the reverse complement.
ATATGCCTTGAAAATACCTCATGACACCTCATTAGGCTAGGTAGGGTATAAAACTAGTCTAGTTGCATGTTAGGTCTATAAGTCCTATCCTTATAGGCTCAATCTAAGACTCTTATGAGTACTATTATGCCTCACATGAATGATAAAATAACCTCATATATCCTCTTATGCCTCTACCCATACATCTCACTAGTCTACCAAGCTCAAACCTTATTACAAGGTCTTTTTATGTAGTGACTAATGTCATGACTAAGATTTTCAAGTACTTGAAGCTTAACAAATGACCTTGAAACACTCCTTGATGCTTATAAAATTTTATCACATGAATTTTATGCTCATTAAACAAAATCATGCCTATGTACATACCTCTCCATGCTCATCATGCACATGGTCATCATATGACTATGCTTGTTATGACTAAGATTCTCAAGAACCTTGTACTTTAAAGATTGGTACTCAAAGATGCTTACCTTATAGTAAACCTTGACATCAACCTCAAAAAAATTATTAGGTTGCCTTCAAAATCTCTCTTGACACATGGATTCCTTGTCACATACTACATCACCATTAATATTTATGAGATTTACCTTAACATCAACCTTGATCTTGACATTAATGACATCAACCTTAACCTTAACGTCAATGACAACACTTCTAAAAAAATCACCCTTTGTCATTAATAGAAAAATATTCATCACTCTCATCTCCCCCAATCTATTCAAATGCCCTTCTTAAACTTTCTCCCCCTTTGACATTAATTAAAAAGGGTCTTAAATAAACTAATACCTAGAATCACACCTTATTTCAACATAGGTTATGAATAAACACATGAACACGATCCTCCTTACTTTATGCATACCTCCTTTAGATGAACTTAGAACACAAGTCCACTTCTCAACATAGATCAAACTCAATCAATAACATGAATATCTCCCCCTAAAAACAAGTATCCACCATGCTTCTACTAATAAAATAATGTCTTCATGAAGCCTAATAAAGTCACCCCTATCCATAGATCCATAAAAAACCACTAGTTTAGGAGATTCCCAGATCTCCATGATTTCACAAGACTCAATTTATTTCAATATCCTTTTAGGATTGATTATCACTATAGGCTTGATATCTTCATCAATCATTTGATCATCAATGTTAGTTGACAATAGGAATTCCTAACTTGATTTTACATTTTAAGAATGTTCTATCATAACAAATAGTCCAATTGAATTTATAGATTAGTCATGAGTCATCTTCACTATCTTTGGTTTCCATACATTTATTTTCCTTATTTCTTTCACTATAGGGGCTTCAAACTACCTATTTTGACTTGATGACCTTCTAACTCTCTTATGATAGAATATTTTAATGTGTCCTATTTTATGATAGTTGTAGCAAACCACTTTATACATACCATTTGATTGATGTGAATTTTGACTCCTTCCATAGTTCCATGAGTACTCATTCTTGGAGGGTCTTCTACATTCTCTTTCTTTATGACCAAACTGACTACATATAAAATAGTAACCATTGAATGAAATAGCATAACTTATAACATTAGGTTATTTGATAGGTTTTTTCATGTTGAGCTTCTTGTCTTCAATAACCTTCTATTTGACTTGATCTACCACCTTTTGGTATTATTTGAAACCAAGACCTATACTTTCACTTGAAAACTTTTGACTACTCAAGATATCATATTCATCCTCAGTGTTCTTTTCAAACTTCACAAATCTTGTCACCTTGATAGATTCTTGATCCAACTTAGCTTTCAAATATTGTACTTTAGTTTCATACCTGATGTATTCTTCCTCTTTAGCCTTTATACTTGCATTGACTACCTCCATTTGTGCCTCAAATTTATTGATGATCTCATCATAATCCTTGGATGTGTTAATTAACCTTTCCTCAGATAAGCCAATATTGTCCTCATAGTCCTTAACTGGTGACCTTAGTTTGTGATTCTTTCTCCTTTAGAACTTCAACTCTTTTAGGCTACTTACCAAATCTACTTCATGGTTTACCTTAGCTTCTTGGTTATATAATTATACGTCAACCATAAAACCTTTCCCATTTGAGAAACCCTCATTGTCTAGTTCTATGTCCATGAATAAAGCTTCATTATTGTCATGTTTAGGTTTTTTAATAGCATCATCACTCTCATATACACTTGAGTTACTTACATCATAACAGTTATATTCTTTGGTAAAAAAACTTCTCTAATTTTTATCAGGGTTATATGTCTTCTTGTCATCTCCATGATGTTCATAATGTTCCTCATCATGCTCATATTTGTCCTTGTTAATACATGGGAATGAAAAGTGACCAATATTTCCAAAATTGAAACATTTTAAGGGATATTTACCCTTATACTTACTAGATCCAAACCTCAACTTCCTTATAAACATGGCTATCAATTGATCATCATCAACACTTAATAATTCCTCAACCTTAACCTTATTGGCTTTTAACTTCTTCTCAACTTTAAAATTTGCATATTTATTAGGAGGTCTTCCTTCATTAGTTCTCATATCATAGTTAGTCAAGATGCCATGAATCCCATCCATATCTAGCTTATTCAATTCTTACATCTCTTCTATTGTAAACACCTAAGAGTTAAACTTAAGAGTTAGTGATCTCAATAATTTTGTAAAAATATTAGATTATTTCACTTCTCCCAATTATCTAATGGTATTGAAAACTTCATAAACCCTCAATAGGTAAGATGCAATTATTTCATCTTCATTCATCTTCAGGCTTTCAAACTATCTTCTTGTGGGTCTATAACTTATCCATCTTCACCTTGGTGTCTCCTTCATAGATAGTATTTAGTTTTTACCATATTTATTTATTTGATTTATATTTCATTACCTTCACAAGCTATGTATTTTATAGGCCTCAAATAATATAATTCATTTCCTTGGAGTTGTTTTCACTAGCTTTATTACATATTACATCAGCTAGTGGAATAAGAGGAACACTATAGACATCCAAAACTAACTACCAAGTATCATGACCTTGAGACATAAAATATATATTCATCATAACTTTATAAAATTCATAATTAGATACATTAAATAAAATATCCTTATTTTTATAGAAACCACCTTGCACTTGTTTACTAGCCATCCTGGCTTCTAGGATCTTCTTTTAGGATTTTAGACCCACTTCAAAGGACCAAGATATAATACCAAATGTTGGAAAAAAATTTAATAATATGGGTGTTGAATAAGTAGTTAAAAACATTTATTTAAATTATACTTAATCATTTATGAACATTCACTCAAGCATGTGGATCAAAAAATTCATAAACAATCAACTATACAAGCATGAAATATAATAACACAAGACAACATAACTTATGTGTGTAAAACCCTCAAGGGGATGAAAAAATACACATATATACAAATTTAATATATTAATATAATACAAACATAAATTTTAGTGAAGCACAAAATTCACATGGAGCACCAACCCTAACTAGCCAAACACCCACTTGAGTACGCTTTAACAAGCACCTACTTACAAGGAGGCACCGACACCCTAGGTAACTCAGCACCAACTTATTCACCTAAATAATTTTATTAAAATCATAACACTATTTTTATAAACCAATATATTATGACCACCTTCCTTATTTCTTCACACACTTATATCCCCCTCAAAGTAGCCTCTAGCCTTCTTTACTTAACTAGCTCTCTTTTTGACTTGATTAGGTCATATGACCTTGATCCTCATATGAAAAACCTATATAAAATATTCATCACTAATAATTTATTATATTATGATTTTTTATAATACCTTATTCTTCTCACTAATAATTTATCTTATTCGCTTACACACCACACACACCAATAGGCCTAAAATTGCCTAGTATTTATATAAGTCACTTATTCATATCCTTGTTAGTTGGAAAAACACCCTAAAACTCTTATTTAATCCATGATATGGATATTATAACATCTCATATACATTTATAAAATGTTTTTTGAGTCCCTTTAGTTATAAAATATCTCAATTAGGCTTTATCTCACCTTTAGGTCTCATAGAGACCAAATCCCATTATATTTGTTTTAAGACACATTACACTATATCTTCCTTGTAACACTTTAAAACTCCACACATATTAGTAACATATAATAAAACATGAAAATATATCATTTATAAACTCATTTAGTATTCATAACACTTTTTATCTCAAACCACTACTTGGAGCACTCCATTAGTACTATTTATATTAATATTGTGCATACCCAAAAAGTTTGTCTTAAATAGTTGAAGCATAAACATAAATTTTCAAATAAAACATGGAAATAAATAATATACATGACATCAACATATTATTTAATCTTCCCAACATATGTTAAAAGTACTCAAACCCTTCTCTGCAAGTAGCCCACTCAGATTTGTCAACTAGTCTTGAAACATAGTCATGAAAACTTGATCTTAAACACCTAAAACAATAATTAATATGAAATATTACACCTTAAATATATTATTTTAAATAAATAAATCAATATAAAGTATAATTATCATAATTTATAATTATAAATATTAGTCTTGCAAACCGATCTTTTATCTTCAGTATACACAATCAATCTTGAACTAGTAAACCCCTTTTGTCTTCAACATTTAAATAACTTTCAGTAACTATAAAATACTATAAAAATAAATTATATGCAATAAATTTACAAAAAAATAACATCATATTCACCATATTATGTCATAGATCCTAATATTCATCATTATAACTTGCTTACCCAAGATTGCTAGTTTACCTTCAAGACTAGTCATGGTGATATTGACCTTACACACTCATGTAGATACTTTTATAGAATTTGAATTAAATTTAATGGTATTATGAGATCATTATAAAAATTTAATATCTAAATATAACTTTTTAAAATTATATTATTGGTCTTATAGACCAACCTCATAGTCATGTATCTCATTGTCTCATCTGAACTAGATAGGTCAACTTATGAGCAACATTTTCATCATATATAATGATCTAAAAACAATATAAAAAAATATTAAAATTTATTAAAAGTCTTTAAAAATATATCCATGAACTTTAATTCATCCCTAATTTGTGATAACACATCCCTAATCACCTTCTCACTTCTATTTGGTTTTCTCACTTTTTGTACCATTAAGATTTTTAGTGATAGGTCAAATTGTATGACCATTATCACACCTAATGGATATAAACTAATTATAAATAACCATATAAATAATATATAAGTATAAATATTCAACATTCATCCATTTATGATCTTTGCCTTGATCAAATTTGACTAGTACAACAAATCTCTGAGAAATAACACCTTTCTTATAGGGTCCACTCACTCACTTGACAAACCAATCAAAATTTTAGGATATTGGGAGTATTAAATACAAAATAAAATAACTGAAATATTAATACCAATCCATTATAATCATTTTATAATAATATATTTCACATGAGGTCACTATTAGGGTTATTTAAGGGTTTAAACCATCTTTTAGTCTTAATGATAATTCATAAAGCTTATCTCATCATTGTAGAAACCAATGTCTGTAAAAGTTAGATATTACCATCAATAATTTACCATGATTATAAATTTCCCATTAATATGTTATATATTCTAATGAACACTTGAAATTTCTTCTCAGGTTGAGAACCCTTCATTATATGCACTCAAGAAACCTAAAAACCACTTTTCATGTTTTTTATTGAAAATTTTGACTTTAGATTTGGTAAAAACACCTAGGATAACCTATCAAACCAATAAAATTTATCACATGCTCAATATTTTGTTGTAAACTAATCCTAATACTCCATTTTGTCACCATCTCTCTCTTTGCTCTTTAGGCCTTGATTTTCAAGTCATATTAGGCCTTGAGACTAACCTTCTAACCACTACCTAAGATATAAAAACATTATATACATTAAATAAAACCACATAATATGATAAATAAATACCATATATTATTAACATACCTTAAAAATACCTCATGACTCCTCATTAGGTCAGGTAGGGTCTAGAACTAGTCTAGTTGCATGCTAGGTTTGTAGGTCCTATCCTTGTAGGCTCACTCTAAGACTATTATGAGTTCTAAAATTCCTCATATAAATACTAAAACAATCTCATATATCCTATTATTCATTTTTGCATCCATCTCAATAGTCTACCAAGATCATACCTTATTATAAGGTCTCTTTATGTAATGATCAATGTCATGACTAGGCTTCTCAAGTACTTAAAGCTTAACAACTAAACTTAAAACACTCCTTAATGATTTTATAGTTTACCACATTAATTTTATGATCCTTAGACAATATCATACAAGTGTACATACCTACATATGATCATCATGCACATGCTCATGATATGAGTATGCTTCTTATGACTAGGCTTTTAAATAACCTTGTACTTCAAGGACTCACACTCAAACATGTTTACCTTATATTAAACCTTGAAATAAACCTCATAAGAATAATTATGTTTCCTTAAAATTATCTCTCAATATACATACAATAGGTTACCTTGAAATTATCTCTTGACACATGGCTTCCTTGTCACATACTACTTCACCATGCATCTTTACCAAATGCACCTTGAAATTAACATTGACCTTGACATTAATGAAATCAACCTTAACCTTGACATCAATGACAACACTTCATAACATGCACATGTCTGAGCTATATGGCGGTATCCATATGAACTACTCTTTCTTATGCCAAGGTCTATCAAGCCTATACCTCTCCCTCTCTCACCCTTATTGATGGTTGTAGTCCATCCCCATATGCTTGAAGCTACCTCATGGCCTCCCCCATCATCCTAAACTATCTTTCCTAGGTTTGGGTAGATGGTACCATAGAAACATCTAGATTAGTGGGGTTTTATAATTCTATCACCCCATCTAAAATGTCATGATGCATAGCCATAATCAAGGATCCCTATCTGACTTGCTCTATTGTCAAATTTGTAAAACCAAAACTAGATAGGGATCACATTAGATATGTATATCATAATCATCTATCTATCATAATCATAATGTAAATAGTATCTTATATAAAAAATTTAAATCAAAATTAAAACATTTATCACTAGTGTTGGTGTCATTAAAAACCATCTCTCTATCTATTCACTTATTGAGCATGGTTTATCCATCTGATCATCCTCCAAGCACCTCCTCTATGGGTCACCTTCACACTAGTTTAAATATAAGATTCATGACTCAAGCACTCTATGATCCAATCTTAAGAGGTGTCTCTATGGACCAACTATGTCTTGGAGTGGATGTTGGGTCTTCTTGTGATGAAGCCCTCACCTACACCTACTCTCATCAATGGTTCCTCCATCTCTAGTGAGGTTGTGGTGGTCTATACTATTTATTTTTTGGTTTATTCTATGAAAATACATCCACATTCATGGCATCCCCCCTGAAATCTCTACTCCCACTTATTTCGATGCTCAACTATTTTGTGGTCTAGCACATTTTGGCCTTATCATAGGTATCTATCTGTATCCCTCCTATTCCCCTTCCTTTCAGCTCTTTATAATGCCATGACTAATTAGTAGTAACTAATAGAGGGTTTATTGGGTTTGGGAATCCAAACTATAGTATAAATAATACCACTAGATGTGGCTATACCCACTACGGTCTATGATCTACACCTATGCCAACCCTATAGTAATAGTTGACAAAATAGGCCATATAATATTAATCTACATATATTAGTGCCACATAATCTCTCCTCATGTGATATATATATATATATATATATATATATATATATATATATATATATATATATATATATATATATATATATATTATGTGGGGTATGAACTAAGCTACATGATCTTGTCTCCACTACACAACCCAAGGCAACTTATCATCGACCACATGAGACAACCTAACTAGCCAATACATGAGGAACCTCTCATATATCCAAGCACTTAGTAAAAACATTGGCCCCATGGTCTTCTATCCTATATACAACATCCCATACATATCATGCATGAATTGGATGCATATGATAGACCTAAAATCATAGAGTGCTCCTTGATCTAATATCAATTGACACAAGGTTATCGCATACAATATTAGCTTACCATATAAATTGTGACACATCACTTATGAGGTCACAAGTCCAATCACTTCCTTCTA
>JARHVA010006508.1:567500-600000 GCA_037957365.1 Torreya grandis | reverse complement strand
GCCAATTTTTAAGGCTTGATATTCAAGGAACTATCAATCACCACCTATAACCATATCTTGATCAAGACATGAGAGATAAAGTGTATGCTTGTGGAGATATGAGCTATTGAAAGAGTTAAGAGGTTAAAAAGAGGATAAATAGTTCTCAATAATATATCAAAGAGCATTTAATGTTTAAATATTTGTAATATATCTCTTAAACCCCCAAAATGTAGTCAAACACTAAATGATCACCTACATGTTTGCTTAGGTAAGTAGGTTGGTTTCAATCTTGAAGAGAGGATATAGTGCACTCCATGAGATTGGAGTTAAGTAGAGTGAATGGACAAGTGAAATTATACATTTATGGTAAAATACACCCAAAATAAGTGATCAAAGAAAGCAATTCAAACAAAATCACTTTGAACCCTACATTCACACAATCAAGATACCTATAGGTAGGGACCTATAATTTTACTTGAAGACACATGTGAAAAAGACAAATTCCTAGGTAAATAAAAGTTAGGATTAGAATTAGAGGTTTTATAATACATGGAAAGTATTTTCATTTCAATTGAGGTCTATAGTGAAGGATCAAAAGGGAAAACTTAGTTGTGAGGGATTAAGAGACCTACAATACCTAAAACCCTCAAAGGCCTACTTTGGTAAATAAAATCAGAATAAGTATATTAACACACACACACACACACACACACACACACGCACACACACACACACACACACACACACACACACACACGCACACACACAAACACACACACACACACATATATTAAGTAAAACATATTAAAATGTGGGTAGAAGTGCTTTAGACACCATGAAAGTATTTTAAACCAAATTTTTGTAGACTGCGGAGTCTTGTTCTTGACAAACCCTACCTTCAGTCCTTATATAGATAACTATCTTGAGAGGCTATATTTGATTTCTCGGAAATATTTTTAAGAGTTACAAGGTGAAAAAAGGATTATTTCAACCTATAATTCCCATACCTGTATGAATCATCTTTAAGATTGGAGGTCTCACCAAATCATATTTTGCCTTGAGAAAGAGTTAAAAAGTCATCTTATTTTGATTATAAGTGCATGAAGAGTTTTAATGGGATATTATGATCATAGGTTATTTTAAATGAGTCTCCCTACTCACACTCTTTGGCATTTTTTTTGAGATTATCCCCTATGCTTTATGAACCATCATTAAGATGGTAAGCTTCTAAAACCCTTATTAAACCCTCCTTAAGAACCCAATGAGATAAATTATGGCTTTAATGAATTTATATGTAATAATTTAGATGATAAATTATCTTAATGACCCTCATAACTCCTATGGACACCTAAATAACACATCTGATAGTACATTTGAATGTACAAGTGTACATAATTACCTAAAAAGCTTGGTTATAGGCTCTTTTATGTAGAAACAGGGTAAGGATTGGTTTAAAAAATAATGGTCTATAAAGAATAAATAAATGTAAAAAAAACATTTAAAAATCCTTATCAAGTCTCCCAAACTAATATATGAGATGTGCAAGTCATCAAGTGGGTCAAAAAGTGAGAATTACATCATTTTGATAGTTAAGAAGCCTATATGCAAACTGTAGAGTGAAACAAGAGAGATATATTATAGAATTTTGAGTTTTCTTAGGATATTTTAGGCCTTAAAAAACTATTTCCTATCTTTATGACCTAAAAACTTCTTGGAAAAGCACTCTAATAGCCTCTCAAGCCTATTCAAGCACCTAGACTAGGGTTTTGGCCATTTCATGGTTTCCCCATCCATACAAGGTCTTAAAAGTTTAAATTTGGAATGGAAACTAGGAAATTTATGGTTAAATTAAATAAAATACTTTTATTAATTTCACACCTATGGGAGGCCATTTGAGCAAAAACATAGCTTTTAGGCCTTGCGGCCTAATTGAACCTTAATTAGGGAGAGAGATTAACATAAAAAAGACACTTTCAATCACTTTCAGGTCATAAAATATATCATGGAGATATAATGGGATATTGGGTATGAAAAAATATATTAATTTTACAAATATAATCCATAAATTCTTCTACATAATGAGGTTTGGATGTTTTTAGGGCTAAAAGGATTTGAGGGCTAATGAGAGCTTAAGGTGAAAATGAAGTCTTGGAGAGAGTTTTATGCCTCCAAATGAGTTGTTTTAGGTTTTATATGATATTAATATGAATTTAATTTATAAATATTTAATTTTTTAATATTAATTCAAGTTTTAAAGATCTCAAGGAAGGTGAGGCATGGTAGAGCCAGTGGGTTTGAAGACAACTAAAGAGTTATTTTATGAATCACCACTAAGATTTCAATATGAAGATTTATTAAGAAGATGAAAGGTGTCAATAATATTATAAATATGTAACTCAAATATTATTTTATAATTAATATTTCCACTTATCCCTTTTAAAGTCAAGAGAAGGGGCAATTTTAAAGAGAAAGATCAAAGTGTTAAGCAAGTTTAAAACTCCTATGCCACTTGGAAGAGGAAAACACCTTAAAGAAATCAACACTTGTATTTTAATACCTAATGATATATTTTCATAAATCTTTCTTTATTTTAACCTTCACTTGACACATGTCACCTCTTTCTTATATTCCCTTCTCTCTTCTTCTCTTTCACTTCTCTATAAATTCAACCTTGATAGTTTATGTATGTATACTCCACCTAGGTATGGAAATTCCCTACCCATTTTTGAGCACTTTATCAATGATAAAATTATAGTTTACATCATAATTTTACTAGTTTCAATGTGTGCATGACTAATTGATCTTGTCAATTTATTAGCTTATCTTCTTTGGTAAGTTATGTTTCTCTAGCATTAATATTTAGTTTTAAAGCTTCTTTGTAGGTCTTGTGAAGTGTGAAGGTATAGTGATTTTTTTATTCACTATTTTCATTATATGACCTATTGACTAGCCCTCCTATCTCAAGAATAATTCAAAACCTCCATAATGAAGTGTTAATGTAGATAGATAGATTAAGAGGAATGTTTGTTTCAAGTTAGTCGCATGGTTGATGTGCACTTATAGCTAGTTGGTAGTGATCAAAATATTTTAGTGCATCAACTCCATTAGAGTAGGTTTCTCTCTCTTTTCCTAGTAATTTGGTGGATAATTGAATGAGATTAAGTGATACATTAAGGGTATCTATCCCTTTAAACTAGATATTTAATGAATCTAAAGGTCATCCATAGCCTAATAGTATCTCCATGTTACCCCAAATTTAGAAAAATTTAACTACCTTCCAAGGGTTTAAATTTGGGCAATAAAAATTTTATCACACTTGATGGGAATAAGTTTCAAAGTGATTAAAGGATTATTTGTTTTATCCTTCTACATATCAACCTTTGGAGGCATTCAAAACATCAATGGTAACTTTGAGCTCAATCAGCTAGTCCTAGCAGCCCATATACTTATTTCAAAAAAATTTTGATGACTTTTATTACTCTTGTCTACTTCATTAAGTTTTATGGCTGAGTATAAAGATAATTTATATGTTATACCTCCTTATCAATCTTACAAGGACCCAACCAATTTTTTAAAGATCTTTATCAATCCTATAATGACCATACCATCCTTATCATGATCCTTATCATCCTTATCATCAACCATATCATTCTTATGGTTGTCTTGATTTACCTCATATGATTCCAATTATATACCTCAATATCTTGACTAAGACTTCAAAAAGTTATACTCACCTCTTCCTACTCTAACTCCAACTCAAAATTATGTTTCCCCTACCACATCCTTGTTGGCACTAAATCTAAATATTCTAAAGTAACAATGAGAAAGTGGGATAAAGGAGTAGAACTTGGAGATGTGATCCCTTTTCACCTCATATATAAGATTAGTAAGTTAATATAGGTGTTGATGTACAAGTGGGTAGTATTTGGATAAGAAAATCAATATGTTATGATTTATGAGTTATATGAAATGAGAAACTTGATCCAATGGTGGGTAAAAATATTGGTGAGGTGGGAGAATCAAGAGATCCAATCCATGTAACCTTAGCCATCATCTGCTATCCCTAGTAAACCTCCTTGTGTTTTAAGTCTCCATTACGATACACCTAACCTTCCTCTATAAACTAAGATCACTTCATATTAGAGGCCTTTTTAGATTATGATTCCTAGTTACACCATGTAAACTCTTATGGATGAATATTCTCCTATGCCCACACAAGATGAAGAAAGAGAAAATGTCATAGAATCCTCAAAAATCTAGAGAGAGATTATTCAAGTTCAAGAGAGGGGAAGTCATGTCATGTTAGAACATTTCTCAAGCTCCTCAATATGTTTTCCTAATCCTCAAGTCCTAATTGTCTAAGACAATCATCGTATGTTAGACCTAGAGAAAAGAATTCAAGAATGGAAAATGGGAAATGAGAAAGTTTTAGCATAAGGGTTTTCTCCTCTTCCCCAAGATATTCCAAATAAGTCTTTATAGGTCCCTAGTTGGAAATACACTATTGTAAGTATCAAGTAACCTAGGGAACCCTCTTGTCCTCCCACCATCTCCCCTTTGAAAGAAGATCCTATGGTGTGGAATATTGAAGAAGAGTATCCAATTATAAATGAATCCATAGACATTAAATATGAATACATATCAAGTGTGTGTGAAGAGGATATTTATATTGGTACTCCCCTTGGTAAGAACAAGGGAATTTAACTTTTAGACATGATTAGGAAGTAGTAAATAAGGACTATAATCAATTGGCTATAATTTTTTCTCAATATGACCATGAAAATACTCTCAAGAATAAGTAATACATCATTGAATAAGTTATATCAAAAGATAAAGGAGATGTTGGCTTGTTTCAATAGCTTCCACTCGGTGTGATTGATCATGAAAATGAATAAGGTGAAATAATTAAAGTGATTTTAGTAGTCAACCAATCAGTTGATAATGATAAAGAAGTTGTAAATGATCAAGAGGAGTTATTCATAGAACCTCTTTATGAGTTTGAGGATATTTCTATAGTATAAATTCAATTAGATTCCCCTCGTGGTAGTTTAAAAGTGTAAGAGAAAGGTTATCTTGATGAAAAAGTACTACTTAATCTAATGTCAAATCTATTAGAGGTTATTGATCTAATTGTAGTTGTTTCTCAAGATGATACTCTTAAATAAGAGTCAATTAAAGAATTTATATGTATCAATGATCTTGATATGGTAGACTTGTAGTTGCATCATGATTATATAGAAACCTTGAAGTTCTTGACAATATTTTGGATCCTGGAGAGGAAGGTAAGGAAGTGATTCATGTTGTTTCTTATCAAGATGATAATTAAGAGGATGATGAATACATGTGGCTTTAGTATTCTAACATTTTTAATGATTTTAAAGTTCTTAAGGTTTGCACATCTCCTATAGAGTAGGGTGAGGACATTGAAGAAGTGTTTCTCTCTTTATGACATCAAGGAGGCCTCAACAAATTTTCATATCCTAAAGAACTAGTTGAATAATAGCATCACCATTTTGATCTTCCTCAAGATAATTAGTGTATAAAAATGATTAGTGAGAACTATGATTCAGCTAAAGGCAATTTGGTAGAGCTTCTTGAAAGAGTAGAGCAGATTACAAGAGATGACAAGAAATATGAGGTAAGTGTTGATGTACAAGGTGAATATGTGTTCATAGAAAATTGGTTTATTTTTATTACTTCACTTTAAATAATGCTAAGAGGATTGGTAATTAAGGTAATGGTGAATACAACAAGATAAAGATCCAAGAGGAAACTTGCTTCATGTCATTTTCCACCTCATGGAGAAAAATATCTCACAAACTTACCCTTTGATCCAGGAGAAAGAAGATGTGTTCAGGTTAGTTTTACATAGTATGTTTCCTTATGTTTATTGTGTCTTCTTTTCTCTAAGTACATGGCTATCACACGTGTGTCTTGTGTATATTTCCTTTATTTTGTGTGTTTGTCCTTATGTTATGTGTCTCGGAGGTAATCAATTATCTTGTGTGGTCAAAGCATTTGCAATGAAGTTTCAAGGTCTAATTAGGTTTGAATTTTAATTTAAAAGACTCCATTTCCCAATGGATAGACTATGAAATCATTATAGTAATCATATAAAGAATTATATGCCTATGAATCACCAAATTATTTCCCTATTTTTCCCCCTAGGATAAAAAGGGTCAACCCTTATAGTTTTAAACTTGATTGTTAGCCTTCTTAATGATACTTAAGCCTTGTTAGAGGAAATTAAGGTAGTTTAGCATATTTTAAGGTTTTTTGACAATGTTAAGGTTTTCATTGTGGCCAATGTGATTCTTCCCAAATCATTTTTCTTGAATGAGTTGATAAATCCAAAGGTGAAGAAATAATTTGAATTATTAAAAGGTATTAGATAGATATATGTCATTTTTATGAGATCAACCAACATGCATTAGAATTATTTACAATTGTAACTAATTTATGAGGTTTATAAATCCAATTCCAAAGTTTATTAAGTTATAATAATCATTCATACACTTTTAAAAGTTGGTAAAGCAATTATCCAATGTGCATATAAGTTAGAGATGTCAGTACAAGTTAGAAGGTAGTGAACATGGTAGTTTTAATATCACAAAAGGGAGTTTCAAGCAATTTTAAAATCTTAATGAACTCATATTTAGGTAAAATAAATTTCAAGGTGTCTCTTCATCTCTAAAAATTAATTTTTAGCCTCAACTAGCTTTCACGGGTTCTGAAAGTCTCAAACTTGAATTAGAACCTCCATCAGCCTCTTCATAGACTTGCAAAGGTGAATTTCATGTTGATAGTATGACCAAGAGAGATTCATGGATTAAAATAATGGGAAGAGTAAGGGGGTTTAATTTCCTTCAAATACATGGCATTGGTTTCCATATTGAATCCCCTACCTCTATGAATAATCACTAAGATTTGAGGGGTCAAAAGGTAACTCAAATCCCCTCTAGCTCAATTTTGCCTTTAAGACTATGTTTATGAACTTGGAGGGAGAGGATAAACAATAAAATTTTAGTATTAGAGTATATAAATATATCCATGATGTGTAAATCCATCATCCATATCAATAATATACATGAATTAACACAAATTAGACTTCTTTTCATTATATGTATGTGGCAGATCAATTTTGTGAAGTTTGTGAGTTATTCTTCATAAAGTAATGTGATAATGAACTAAAAACAGTTTAAAATAGGTAAGGATCATTTATCCATATTTTCCAATCCAAAATTCATGTGTTTGAAAGGTTAAAACACTTTGATACAATGAAGGAAAAGCTTTGCTTCATTACTAACTCTTGAGAGCTCCTTTTTGATGGTTTAGTACAATGGGATATCTCAAATACATCCTTATAAATATATCATGCTCAAATCCATTTCAACCTTTAAGGCACTATTATAGGATTAATTTTCACCCTTAAAGAGGGTTCTCCAGGATCTCTCCAACTAAGCTATAATATTAGGACAACCCCTAGATTTGGGTAACCTATGTTGGGGCTAAACCTCCAAAGTAGGCCAAAATCCTCTTTGATCCTCACATAATTTAAATATAAACAAATTATTCATATGGAAAAGGTTTGGAAATGTATAATGGATATTAACAGGGTTAACCAAATGATTTACCAAATTTAAAATGGAATCTCCCATAATCTTGAATCCACACTAGATCTATAGGAGATAGTACTAGCTTACACAACCCCAAGATCAAGTTAATTGCATAAGTTTTTCATAGAAGAGGTTCAGAGTAGAACACTAATCTAGACTGACAAACAACATTGAAAACTCCCTAAACAAGGTTGTAAAGGAGGATAATGTATGAAGAAGATTCTCCTTCATAGAATGACATCATGCAAAACTCACCAAAATAGATCTAAGGCAAGAGATAGGAAAAAAAAATCACATATTACATCAAGAGTTAGTTCTTAAAAATTCTTGAAGGGTGAATCCTAATTAATTTGAGCATACTTTATAGTATCCCAAAGAGTTCCCTATCTCCCATAAATATAAAAAGTCTAAAATCTGAGAACCTTTTTAAGGGAAAAGGGAATGGGATAATATAAGGAAAGGGGAGAAGAGAGAAAAGGGAACATGTTTCAAGAATAATTAACGAGTTTCTAGCTTCCAAGGGAATGTTCCACTATGATTTGATCCAAATAGGGTGTAGTACATCATGAATAAGATAGTCATATATCTATCTTTGATCTTCATGCCATCTTATACTTGACTACTTATGTATAAAGACAAAATCCCTACATCTATGAACCTAACTGATCTTTTCTTATGCTTGCTTTAAGTAGCTATCTATCAAGATCATGAATCAGGATGTTCTTTCATTATACACATAGCTACTCCTTCCTTTGATAACTAGACCTGGGTTTACTATATAGGAAAACTAGTCAAATATTATTGGTTTTCTTATAGTCTATATAAATGGCACTCTGATTGATGCCTAATCCTTTTCATAATAATTTGCCTCCTTTTTGGCCTATATTAAGTATAGAAGACCTATCTTACATTTATGGAGATCTACTAGAAATTCTTAGTCCTTAATATTTATCTTGGTTCAGGTTAGGTCAAGCTAAAGCTTAGTTCTATATATCTTTCAATAGCTTGGGTCCATTCATTTTCTTTTCCCAAGTCAAACTACTCCATCAACCTGAGTCAAAAATTGCTTGAGTCAAACTACTCCATCGACCTTACTTGAAAATGTCATGGCTTGGTCCTTTATTTATTGGCTATTGACAAACTAACTTAGGCTATTGACCTTTTGACTTAACTAACTCTATCAAATCTCCTCTGATAAGTTAAATGCATGGTGTTAGATCATTTTCCTGAGCTAACATGTTGTTGACATTTAACACCTACACATTTGGTCCTTGGATCTAATCATCAATCTATTTTCTCCCATGCTTAATTTACATGATGACCTCTAAGCCCTTTGACCTTTTGACTTGATCTCATGTTGTTAGATGTCAATCCATGATTAAATGTGAGCCATTGATCTACCTGGGTGCATATTATTGTTAGTGAACATGCATTATTATATCTTATCTTGATGAACCTGCACCATATGATCTTGCCATTTAAATTACAATGGCTATTTCACATGGCTTAAGATTGATTTCTATATAACTATCATTGGGATATTTGAACTTTAACAGTTATTTTTTGGGGCTTGAATTTGAAATTCACATGCCTATCAAATGATGTCCATGGGAATGTCAATGATATCTATGTGATGGTTAATATTTGGATTCTAATGGATGGTTGTTGAGCTTTACTTTTACATTTACACACCTATCACTACCCTACTAGATCAACTTTGTCAAAACAATATATCCAAAAGAATTAATTTATGGGCTTTGTCTCAAATAATTTGTTTAAAATAAAATGGTCTTTAGGGAAATTTTTATCAAAACATTTCCTTGAAATAATTCATGTCCTGGTCTTCAAAAATATTATCTTAAGTAATTTATTTGAAAGAATTATATCCTTGGGTAAATTGTCTTAGACAATTTTCCCAAAATATTTATGTACTTAAAATTTTTATACAAACAAAAAGTTTGAAATAATTTGATCTTTGAAAATATTATCATAGAACTTTTTCCTAAAAATAAATACATGCCTTAGCCAATTTTTTGAAACAATCTTCCTGAAAGAATTCATGCCCTTGGATCTTCTATCGTAACTTTTGTTAAGGACAACTGACCTATGAAATTGCCTTTTAACCTTTTCTAAATGACCCTTTGCCCCTCAATATTACCCTTCAGGCTTTCTAAAAGTGCCCTTCAAAACATTTTAAATTGTCCTTTGGATCTTTTGTTTGGACAATTTTTTGAGAAATGACTCTTTGGGAAAATGTATAGAACACTTTGTGTGAAAAAGTGACCCCTTAAAACTTTTACTTTGGATGCTTTGGTGAATAAAAATTACCCTTCAAAAAAAGTGTTTGGGACACTTTGATACAAAAATTACCTTTTAATTTTTTTTTGTGTCCATTTTCCTAAATAAATGCCCTTCAAAACATCTACATTGGACCACTTTCCTTAGAAAAGACCCTTAGGGAAGATTGTTTTAGCCATATTGTGAGAGAATAATCCTTATAGATTTTTGTTTTAGACAAAATATCCTAGAAAATTATTGACACTTAGCCCAAAAGACTCAAAACAAATCTCCTAAAAGAAATAACATTGAGCCAAAATTTGAAAGCAATCTTCCTAAAAGAAATATGCCTTGTAGTTTTGTTATAGCATTTGTGTAGAACAATTTTGTTGAAGGAATTCTAAATGCTCTAACACTTATCCAAAATTTAAAATATTTCTTAAGTATAAAATTATGCTTTTACAAACCTATTCATGTAACTATTTAGTACAATGAAAACCTTCTTAGATCCTCTCCATTTTGCATTGTTGGACTCATTTCTAAGCCTTTGATCCACTACTTCATCAAACCATGCAAGATATTTGTATGTGGGCCAAAAATGGCCAGCATCTTTAGTGACTCATAGGGGTTGTATGCATGTCTATGAAAGAGAACCCAAACCATGTTGCACTGTCTAGTCCATTAGGAATAGAGTCATAAGTCTCTATAATTGAGCTGATCTAAAAATTGATACAAGGTTTATCCTTTTTAGAACTTCCTCTTAAAACAATAAGGACCAAACCAAAACAACAAAGGAAAATACATGCAGACACTTGTAGGAAAGAAAGAAAACTAACCTAACAACAAAGGAAAATACATGCAGACACTTGTAGGAAAGAAAGAAATTTAACCTAATAAACAAATGTGCACAAAGGCACTTAGATAAAAGCATGAACCTAATTTGATGTGTGTGTGTGTGTGCATGTGTGGGTAGGGTTAAAAATCATAAGTATTTTACACCTAGGTCAAATGTAATTTTTTAGTATCATTCACTTGTGATAAAATAAGATGAAAAATATCTTACTTTGAGTGCTCTTGATATGTGAGCTAAGATGCCTAGATACTGGTCCCTTTAACATGCTCTATAGTGAATGGAATGGGACAAACATGTCTCCAATATAGACATACTAGTCCATTTATTCAAGGCTTAACTTATATCAAACTATAAGAACATCTTCAACCTTCAAACTTGTTGGCTCATCTGAACTGATGCTTGGTTAACTATCTAGGTTTAGAAAAAAAAATCTCTAAGTCTTCCCAAAAGGAAGCTTCCTCTTGGTCATCCAATACAATGCCAACTTCAACACCATCCTTTATTTTCTTGCTTTGAATGGATACATATGATATATCATCAATCCACCTAAGGTCCAAAATTTCATGTTCTTGTGGCTTTGAATCTACCCATTCTTCTTCATTCTTGAAGACATCAGTATTGCCTCTAAAGAATAATTCATCTGGAGATTGGTCAATTTCTTCAACTTGATTAGCAAATTCATCTTCAATATATAGAGGAAGAATAAGTTGGTTTAGAACCTCTACCTGATCCACAAAATCATAGTACAATCATTTACATACTTTATCTTGATCCTCTTTTCACTTTATTTCTTCCTTAGGCTCATTTATGACCTCTCTAACATGGTCAACTGACTGATTAACCATATAAATCTTTGTATATTTCTCATTTTAATATTCAACCATGATAAAAATAAAATCTTAAGACCAAACAAAATCCTCCCTACTCTCAACCACATCCTTTCCATCCATATCTTATAATTTAAAGGCAGCAGTACTCCCTTCAAGCTCTAGAATATCAAATCCATGCTAATAAGTTAGATCAAAACTTGAATCTTTCCCTTTTGAATGAAGTGGAATATCTATCATGATATATTCATCATATACACTAGTATTTCCCTCTTCAATCTCAACTTTGACTACAATCTTCTCCTCCATTCTTTGTAAAACATGTTCCTCTTTCATAAGGGAAATAGTGGAAGGGTGAAAATTTTCACCTTACTTGTAGTGTAGGAGAGTATCCTTCCAAATAGGCACTTTGAAATCTCTTTTAGGTATATCTTAAGGGAAGGAGAGAGAATCTTCAAACTCTTATACACCAAGCCTATTGAGATGAGCTATGGTTTCTTTATTCATTTCTTACATAGCTAACCCTTCCTCTACTAGGACTAACTCTTTGACTACTTCAATTGACACCTCCTTAGTTTTTATGCCCTTCTAAACTAATTTCCACTATGTAAATGAGTATGGAATAACCACTATTTCTTCCTTTTGTATGGTTATAAGAGAGGGTGGCCTTATAAGTGAGGGCATGACATAGATAGGGTTAAAATTTTTGGAGAAGATCCATGATGGGATGAATTAATGTTCTTGAGTTGGAATGGGCATAGAGGTAGGAAAGGGAATACTAATTGGCTCAGGCTTAACATACTCTTTCTCCCATTTCTCAAACACTTATTCAATTGATAATACCCACCCTTTCATCTCTTATTCTCAACATGTGGGTAATCAACATCTTTAATGGATTCCCATACATTCCATAACTCTTGCAAGAAGATATTTATACCTCCCATAACAAGAATATGGAATTATTTTCCAAGATTTACCCCCTCCTTGATTTTTAGAACATGGATAAGGATAACTAGAGAGAACTCTAAACCCTTACCAATCTCCCTTTTCAACTCAATATAAATTTATAATGCTTGTTTGAGTCTTGACAAGGATGTAATAGGGTGATCTTGGTCTTGATAAGGGGAAGTAGAGGACTGATTTTAATGCAAATAAGGTTGGCCTTGGTCATATGTAGGGGTATAATGAAGACAAGAGTTATGATAGGGATAATAGGCTATTTGAGGTCCACTTAGGGGGAAAACATAAACATTATTTCCCTGATAAGTATGATGTTGAGGTAGAGGATAAGCATATTGATCAAAATATGATCTTTTGAATATACCAAATTACAATGATTAGGCACTTAGTTAGGTTGCTTAACCAGCTAATAGATGCTCAGAGTCACCATTGATATTTATATAATTCCTCGAAAGGATGATATGTAGAAGAACAACATCAAAAATCCTTCCACTAATTTGGACCTTAATCCCACTGGACATGCCATAAAATATTATAGGCTTACTTTTCACCTTTAGAGAGGTTTCTTCAAGCTCTCTCTAACTAAGCTATAGTATTGGGACAACCCTAGGTTGTGGGTAACCTATCTGGGGGATCAACCTCTAGAGTAGGATGGCTTCCTATTTGATTCTCACCTAAACTAAATATAAACTAATTATTCTTAGGGTAAAGGGTTAAAAAGGGATAAGGGATCCTAAGAAGGTTAATCAAGTGATTCAACCAATTTAAAATGGAATATCCCATAATCTTGAACTCACACTAGATCTGTAGGAGATAGTACTAGCTTACATAACCTCAAGATCAAGATAATTGCATAATTATTTCATAGAAGAGTTTCAGAGTAGAGC
Source organism: Torreya grandis (assembly GCA_037957365.1). Lineage (NCBI taxonomy): Eukaryota > Viridiplantae > Streptophyta > Pinopsida > Cupressales > Taxaceae > Torreya > Torreya grandis. The sequence continues at coordinate 586,598 of JARHVA010006508.1, read as the reverse complement.
ACTAATCTAGACCTACAAACAACATTGAAAACTCCCTAAACAAGGTTAGAAAGGAGGATAATGGACGAGGAAGATTATCCTTCACATAATGCCATCATGCAAAACTCACCAAACTAGATCTAAGGCAAGAGATAGGAAAATAAAATATCATATTGCATCAAGAGGTAGTTTTTATAAATGCTTGATAGGGTTGAGCCTAATCAAGCTGAGCATATTTTATAGTATACCAAAGAGTTTCTTATCTCCTAAAAAGATAAAAAGTCTAAAATATGATATCCTTTTCAAAGGAGAAGAAAATGGGATAATATAAGAGAAGGGGAGAATAGAGAAAAGGGAACATGTTTCAAGAATAAATAATGAGCTATCATCTCTCAAGGAAATGCTCTGCCATGATTTGGTTTAAATAGGATGTAATCCATCATGAAAAAGATAGTTAGATCTCTATCTTTGATCTTAATTCCATTTTTACTTGATTTTTTATGTATAAGGACAAAATCCTTATAACCTAATTGAGCTTTGGTTATGTCTACTTTGGGTGGCTATCTATTAGGAGCATGGCTCGAGACATTCCTTCATTGATTACACATAGTTTATCCTTACTTTGAGAATTGAACTTGTGTCTACTATAGAGGAAAACTAATCTAGGTTATTGGTTTTCTTATAATCCATATAGATGGTACTTTTTTGATGTTTGGTCCCTTTCGCAACAAGTTTCCACCCTTTTAGCCTATATTAGGTTTAAAATACCTATCTTACCTCTATGGATCTCTACTAAAAAATCTTGGTCCTTATTTTTTATCTTGGTTCAACTTAAGTCGAGCTCAATATTAGTTTTATGTATCTTCCACCAACTCAATTTCATTCATTTACTTTACTCGATTAAAACTAGTCCATCGACATTTGTCAAAAATTGCTTAAGTCAAACTACTCAATCAACCTTAGTCAAAAAAATCTTGACTTAGTCCTTTATTTATTGGCTATCGATAAACCAACTTAGGAGATTGACCCTTTGACTCATCTCACTCCATCAGATCTCCTTTGATAGGTTAAATGTGTGATGTTAGATCTTTTTCCCAAGCTAACATGTTAGTTACTCCTAGTTCTCATGTGTTTACTCCTTAGATCTATTCGTCAGTCTATTTTCTCCCAGACTTATGCCTTGTGGTTTTCTCTAAGACATTTGAATTTTTGACATGATCATGTTGCCATTATATCTTAATCCATAATTAAAAATGAGATATTTATTTATTTGGGCCCATCTTCTTGTCATTGAATATGCACCATTGGATTTCAACTTGATGAACCTACACTTTAGGATCTTACCATTTGAATTATATTGGCTATTTCATAAGGCTTAAGATTGACATCCATGTAAATATCAATAGGATATTTGAACTTTAATGATTATTTATTAGGGATTGAATTTGATGTTCTCACTCCCATCATATGATGTCTATGGGAATGTTAATGACATCTACATGACCATCAATATTTGGACTCCAATAGATGGATACTGATCTTTATTTTGATGTTTCTACACATATCACCATGCTGATAGATCAACTTTGCCAAAATAATTTTTCTAATAGAATTCATCTATGGGATTTGTCTTAGACAATTTATTTGAAAGAAAATGGTCTTTAGGGAAATTATTACAGAATAATTTCCTCGAAAGAATTCATGTCCTAGTCTTTAAAAAGATTATCCCATATAATTTGTTCAAAAGAATTATGTCTTTGGGGAAATTTTATTAGACAATTTTCATAAAATATTTGTGTACTTATTCTTTTTTTGTGGACAAAATGTTTGAAAGAATTCAGTCTTAGGGAAAATTGTCATAGTAAATTTTCCCTAAAATTAATACATGTCTTAGCCAATTTTTGAAAACAATCTTCCCAAAATAATTAGTGCCCTTGGATATTCTATCAAAACTTTTATCAAGGATACTTTCCATACATAATTGACTTTTGGCCTTTTTGGAAATGGCCCTTTGCCCCTTGAGATTACCCTTTGGGATTTCTGAAAGTGCCCTTCAAAACTTTTGAAAGTGTCCTTTGGACATTTTATTTGAACAATTTTTTGATAAATGATCCTTAAAGAAAATGTATAGGAAACTTTGCCTATAAAAGTGAAACTTTGAAACTTTTAATTTGGACCCTTTGGTGAAGAAAAAATACACTTAATAAAAAGTGTTTGGGACACTTTGCTACAAAAATGACTTTTTGGGATTTTTGTTTGATCCATTTTCCTGAAGAAATGTCCTTCAAAACTTTTGCATTAGACCACTTTCCCAAGAAAAGACCCTTCAGGAAGATTATTTGGGGTACTTTGAGAGATAATGATCCTTTGGGATTTTTGTTTCATAAAAAATGTCTAAATAAATTCTTGACACTTAGCCCAAAAGACCTGAAACAAATCTCTTGAAAGAAATAACACTTAGCCAAATTTTGGAAACAATCTTCCCAAAACAAATATGCCTTAAAATTTTGTTTCAAGCTTTGTGTGGAATAGTTTATTTAAAGGAATCATAAATGATTTAACACTTAGACAAAATTTGAAATATTTCTTAAGTATAAACTTAGGTTTTTCTAGAGCTATTCCTACAACTATTCAGCCCCATGAAAACCTACTTGGATCCTCTCCATTTTGCATTATTGGACTCATTTCTAAACCTTTGATCCACTGCTTCATGAAACCATGCAAGAGCTTCATATGTGGGACAAAAATGGCCAATAAGTACCATTTGATTATAAAGGGTCAAGATATAATTTGTTGTAGAGATCATCATACACCCATATACCCCATTAAATACCTACAGGCCTATGTAAGTGTATGAAGAGAAGGTACAATTGTTATTCATGGAAGTTTGGGTTATAAATAGATAAGCCAAGTAAATGGAATTCATGTAAATAAATATGATCTTGAAGAAATTAGAAAGTGATAAAATTAGAAATCTTATCTCATGCAACCAATAACTTAGTCACCACCTATAGGAAAGACATGAGAGAGAACTTGCATAGTCAAGCAGAGGAAGGTGTTAATAGGTCTGTAAAAAGTTAAGTTTGAATGTGAAGAAATTTATTAATATTAGTTACTATCAAGATCTCAATAGTATAGTTATAAAATACAAGTTTCAAGGTTTGATATTCAAGGAACTATAAATCACTACCTACAACCATGTCTTGAACAAGACATGAGAGATAAATTGTATGCTTGTGGAGATACTAGGTCTTGAAATAGCTAAGAAGTTCAAAAGAGGATGAATTTTTCTCAATAATATAGTAAATAAAGTTTAATGTTCAAGTATTTTTAATATATGTATTAAACCCCAAAATTTTAATTAAACATTAAATGATCACTTATAGCTTTATGTAGGTAAGCAGGTTGGTTTAAATCTTGAAGAGAGGATATAACACACTTAGTCAGATTAGATTAAAAATGAGTGAATGGAATAATTTAAAAGAGTCATTTTGGGTCAAATAGATACAAAATAAATTATCAAATAAAGTGATTGAAACAAAATCACTTTGAACCCTACATTCACATAGTCAAGATACCTATAGTTAGGGACCTATAGGTCTGCTTGAGGACACCCTTAAAAAAGACCAATTCCTAGGTAAATCAAAGTTAGGATTTCCATTGGAGGTGGTCTAATACATGTAAAATATTTTCATTTCAAGTGAGGTTTATATTTAGGATCAAAAGGGAAAACTCAGCTGTGAGGGCTTAAGAGACCTACAATACCTAAAACGCTTGAAGGCCTACTATGGTTAATGAAATAAAAATTAGTACATTGACACATAGAGATATGAATAAAAACATATTAAAATGTGGGGAAGAGTATTAGAAACCATGAAATTAATTGAAACTAAAATTTTGAAATATGAGGAATCTTGTTCTTACTAAACCTTACCTTCAGTCCCCATATAGCTATGTATCATAAGAGGCTATTTTTCATTGATCAGAACTCTTAGGAAGAGTTTTATGGTGAAAAAAGGTGATTGGAGGAGATATAGAGGTTATATAACCTCAAATCCTTGGCATTGTCTCAATATATCACTCCCATACCTGTATGAATCCTCCCTAAGACTGAAGGTCTCACCAAATCATGTTTTTCTTTAAGAAAGAGTTTGAAGGTCATATTATTTTGATTAGATGTTCACGAAGAGTTTTAAAGGGAGTTGAATATCATAGGGGATTTTTTATGGGTCTCCATACTCCCACTTTCTGGTATTTGTTTTGAGATTATCCCCTATGCTTTATGAACCATTATTAATATTATAAGCTTCTAAAACCCTTGTTAAATGCTCATAAAGAACCCTATGAGATAAAGGATGGTTTTAATGCCTTAATATGGATTAATTTGGATGGTAAATTATTTTAATTACCCTCACAATTCCCATGGACACTTTAGTGACACACTTGATAGTGCATTTAAAGGTACAAGTGTATGGAATTACTCAAAAAGTTTGGTTGTAGGCTCTTTTATGAAGAAATAGGGTAAGTATTAGATTTTAAAAAATTAAATAGTTATAAAAAGACTAAATAAAGTTACCACATCATTATACACTCCTTTTTAGGTCTCCCAAACTGATATATGAGACTTGGAAGTCATCAAATGGGTCAAAAATTGAGAAACGCATCATTTTGTCAGTTAAGAAGCTTATATGTAGACCATAGAGTGAAAAAAGAGAGATATATTCTATCATGTGGGGTTTTCCTAGGATTTTTATTCCTCATAAATTATTTCCAAGTTTATGGACCTAAAAACTTCTTGGCAAAACACTCTAACAACCTCTCCAGCTTGTTCAAGCACCTAGACTAAGGTTTTGGCCATTTCATGGTTTACCTATCTATACGAGGTCTTAGAACATGTAATTTGGAATGGATTATGGTTATGTTATGGGTAAATTTAATAGAAAACTGTTCCTAAGTTTCACACATTTGGAAGGCTATTTGAGCAAAAACTTAGTTGTTAGACCTAGATGCCTAATTAAAGAGAGAGATTAACATAAAAAGGACACTTCCACTCACTTTCAAAACATGAAATTTGGAATGGAGATGTAAGGAGATATTGTGTACTCAAAAATATCTTAAATTTACAAATATAATCCATAAATTATTATACATAATAAGGTTTACATGTTTTAAGGGCTATAAGGATTTAAGGGCTAATGAGAGCTTAAGGTGTAAAATAAAGTATTGGAGAGAGTTTGAGGCCTAAAATGGTTTTTAAAAGGTATTATATGATATTAATATGATTTTCATGTATAACTATTTCATTTTTGAAGATAAATTCAATTTTTGAAGCTCTCAAGCTAGGTGAGGCAAGTAGTACTAGTGGGTTTCTAGACACCTAAAGAGTTGTTTGATGAATCATCATTGAGATGTCAGTATGAAGAGTTCATAAGTAGATGAAAAGTTTAAAATTTATGATAAATATGTAAATCAAATATTATTTTATGATTAAGAGTGCCACTTGTCTATTTTCAAGTCAAGAGAAGGGGTAATATTGAAGAGAAAGATCAAGGTGTCAAGCAAGTTTGAAACTCCTATGCCACTTGGAAGAGGAAAACATCTTAAAAAGATTAAAAATTGCCCTTAGATACTTTATTATATGTTTTCACAACTCTTTCTTCATTTTAACATTAATTTGACACATGTCACCTCTCTCTTCTATGCCCTTCTCTCCTCTTCTCTCTTACTTCTCTATAAATTCAGCCTTGATAGGTTATGTATGGATCCTCCACCTGGGTATGTAGAAGCTCTACCCATTTTAAATCCTTTGATAAATGGTAAAATTCTATTTTACCTCCTCATATTACTAGTTTCAATGTGTGTTCATGCCTAGTTAATCTTATCAAGTGATTAGCTTAGCTTCCTGGTATGTTATCCTTCTCTAGAATTCAAATTCAATTTGAAAGCTTTTTTTAATGTCTTTTGAAGTGTCTAAGTGAAGTGTGAAATTATAATGATTTTTATATTCAATAGTGTCATTTTATGACATCTTTACTATCCCTCTTATCCTAAACATATTTTACAACATTCATAATGAAGTGATGATGTAGAGAGATAGATTAGGAGTAATGTTTGTTTTAGGTTAGTCTCATGGTTAATGTGAACTTGTAGCTAGTTGGTAGTGTTAAAAATATATTGGTGAATTGCCTCCATTATAGTAGCTTTCTCTCTCTCTTTTTTTAGAAATTTGGTTGATTAGTGAATGAACCTAAGTAATACATCAAGGGGATATATCCTCTTAACCTAGAGATTCAATCCATCTAAAGGTCACAAACATCTTAGGATTATATCGATGTTACCCTAAATTTGGATTAATCTAAATACCTTCTAAGGGTGTAAATTTTGTATATAATGCTTTCATTGACACTTACACATTGTCTCCTAATGATAACCAATATCCTTTGCATATTATCAACACTTTTATACTTCTTTAAAGGTCAATTATCTCATCCCAGCATATAAACTTATAGGAATGCTTTTTTGAATCCTCTTACACTTTTTACATTTTTTCCACTCATTTTCTCTACTTCCACTAACTCCCATTGATCTTTATAACACCTTAACTCAGTTTGAGTGTCTTCAAACCTACCCCTATAGTCTTTTTCCATGATGTGATTCCTTTTCATAGACTAAAAGCTTTGGGAGTTATGTATCTATCTCTCTAGGCATATGATAGAATTTATGTTGAATTATAACAGCATATATCTATATATATATATATATATATATATACATATATATACATACATACATATATATATATATATATATATATATATATATATATGTATGTATGTATGTATGTATGTATGTATATATCTACAAGGTTACTTTATGGGCACTTAGTCCCTTTGAGCCTTTCCTTAGACCTATAGGCAATGGAACATAAATTGATCATATGTGTCCACTCTATTGTATAAGATCTTGAGACCCATATATTTTATTCACAAGTGATTTTATATAGCCTAATATGTTTCTTAAGTGTGATCTTGAAAGTTCATAGGACTGTATTGAAGGTGTCATGATCTTGAACTACAATAAAAACTATAATTTCAAAATTCTTTATTGCCTTTTACTTGAAAAGCTATCTCAATACCAAGATGACTCATTTAGATGTTTTAAAGTCTTTCATAGCTCTACATAGGTCTATATAATCTATAAAATTTCTAAATAAACCTATGAACTTTCAAGATCACACTTAAGAAACATATTAGGCTATATAAAATCACTTGTGAATAAAATATATGGGTCTCAAGATCTTATACAATAGAGTGGACACATATGATCAATTTATGTTCCATTGCCTATAGGTCTAAGGAAAGGCTCAAAGGGACTAAGTGCCCATAAAGTAACCTTGTAGATATATACATACATACATACATACATACATACATACATACATACATATATATATATATATATATGTATGTATGTATGTATGTATGTATGTATGTATGTATGTATGTATATATCTACAAGGTTACTTTATGGGCACTTAGTCCCTTTGAGCCTTTTCTTAGACCTATAGGCAATGGAACATAAATTGATCATATGTGTCCACTCTATTGTATAAGATCTTGAGACCCATATATTTTATTCACAAGTGATTTTATATAGCCTAATATGTTTCTTAAGTGTGATCTTGAAAGTTCATAGGACTATATTGAAGGTGTCATGATCTTGAACTACAAGAAAAACTATAATTTCAAAATTCTTTAGTGCCTTTTACTTGAAAAGCTATCTCAATACCAAGATGACTCATTTAGATGTTTTAAATTCTTTCATAGCTCTACATCGGTCTATATAATCTATAAAATTTCTAAATAAACCTTTAAGCACCTCAAAACATGAGAAATCAAAACTATAGGTGCACATTTTAGACCCTTTCCTATGTATTCTCCCTGACATGTGCCAAAATACTAGTATACAAGTTCTCTCTAAAGTGTGTAAATGATTTTAAGGTGCTACCAAGGTGATAAAAGTTCATTATAGTAATTTGGAAGGCTTTCATGATTATTGAGCTCCATTTAGGGGTTTTAAAGGGTTTTAAGTGTTTTAGCTTGTTAAGGATTATTCATAAAGAATATATCCTCTCTCCTCTACTTAATGAATTGAATTTTAAGTAGAGTAACCTATTAAACCTCCTAAGTGTATTCTCCCTCATTCATAATTTCAATGTACTTTTGAGTAATTCAAAACACCCTTCTCGAGCTTGTAGACTAATTAACACACCTGAAGTAGGATTGTTAGCACAAAAGTAACCAAAATTGCATTTTATTATCTTAAAGTACCTCCCTAATATATGTATCACCTTTTTATCCATATTCATGTTTATTCTTATATATCTCATTATTTCATCCTATCTTAAAAGTTACAAACCTGACTGTAGGGTTTTAGGAGGGTTTAAGCCTTTTCAACCCTTTTTGCATTTTTATTGCAACTTTCTCACCTTAAGGCCTTTGAAAGTACTTTTTATACCATTGGGAAACTATAAATTTTTTTCATAACCCCTACATAGGTTCCATAAACTTTGAATTTTCCTGGGAGACTCATTAAGACACTTTTATAGACTTGTAGTCAATTTTCAAGAAGTTCAAGAGAGTTATAAGTGGTCATTTAGTTGTGGGAGTTAAATTAAGATTAGAGAAATATTTTTGGTGCATATTCACAATATTTTGATACTTATTCATATATCTCCTTGATTCAATATTGTCTCTTATAACCTAAACCCATGGAGAGGGTGAGAAAATTCCCATTATAAGCCTATAACTAGAAAACATTCTAATGAAAACCTTAAAATATCACATTTGATGCCTTATAAACATTTGGAAAAACTTCATAGTTACCTTTTATGGTGATAATAAGTAGTTAATATATCTTTATATATACTAACAATGATTTTCATATGAGTTTTATTTCTCATTAGAGCACAAAACCCTTGGGTAAAACCTGTAACTTGACATAGTCTACCTTATCATGCATGATTAGGCCCTTTTTATACCATTTAAACCTTTTTAACCACTTAGAGAGGTATATGGATATAAATATATGATGTATACCTTAAAATGGTTTAAATATAACCATTTTCATGATTTAAATACTCCAACTCTCTCAAAACCTAGACTGTCATACCAAAGTAATGAAAATGTTTCTCTCTCAAGCTAATGCATGTATGTGTCTGAGCTTATTGAACTTATATTTATATTTAAAGGTCCCATAGATACTATAATATCACATTCAAATCCCCAACCTACCTTCATCAACTCTAAGCTACCAATCCAAGGAGGAAATTGAGCTCATGTGGTATAGTAAGGGTTTTAGACCTCTTATCCTATTAATGAATGTTCATAGATCTAGGCCCCATAAAATGTAAAATCTTTCCAAAATTTTTAAGTTCATAATTTCCCCCATTAACCCCTAAGATAATTTTATCCTAATCTTCTTAAAATTCATGAACTAATCTTAATAAAAGGGCTCTCTTGATGTTACAAGCAACTTGATGGAGAAATGGAATAGGTTTATTTTATTTTTTTCCATTATAAGATTTGTGTAATCTTGATTTGGGTCTAAGGGTCATGCATATGGCTTGAAATAATCTTTTATACCATTATAAACTTAAAAAATTTCAATGAAATATCCTCTTGACCTTGTTTGGACTACATGTTTACTCCCAAAACGTTTCTTCACCATGATCTTCTGATGTAGCTCATTACAAAGGCAAAATGGGCATATTCTTACCCTATAAAAATAAAATGTAATGTATATATACTTTCCACACCTTATTTTATTTTCAAAAATTAATATTATGCCATTATTAGAGTTGAATCAAAGAATAAAAGAGGCTTCAACTTTGATATATGTTAGAAGTGGATGTCTTGACCCGTTTTATAGCTTGTATGTACCCTATGGAGCATGACATAATCTTTCATGAATGACATATGGCCTCAAGTGACCATATTTTCATGGTTTTACTCCTCACATTTGACGTTCTTCAAGGTAAACATTACAATATTATAATGAGCAAATGATTAAAACCAACATGAAACCTTAATTTCCTCAAAATTACCTTAACATCTCCAAAGACTTGAAAATTTGAAATTTGATATCTTATTCACCTTGATTTGAAGGTTCACTTTCTCATATTGGAACACCTTATATTATTATATGGTCATCATCTTATTGTATCCACTATGGTTCAAGCTTTGCCTAGATTTTGTAAACTAACCTTAACATTTCCAAACTTATCTTAATCTCTACTAAAATGCATCAAGAAGGTCAAGACCATGGAGACTAGCTATCAAGATGAGGTGGTATGACTTACATTTTTCATATACCTTGTAAGTAACTATAAAATAACCTAATATAACTTGAAAGGATACCACCAATATAATGCATGACATAAATACCATGACCAATAAAGGTTATCAACAAAGTAAACAAGCTTAGAAAGCAGGTTTTAAAATGTAATGGTCTATGGTAGCCATTTTGTCTAATAGGTCCTACACACCGTAGGTTAGATCATCATCATTAAAACCATCTCAAGTAGTTTTAGATTCATCCATAGCTAATCCATATTTTTAAAATAAATTATTTTAGTTGCTACTATTCCACTTAAAAATGTTTACAAAACTAAATACCCAACAAATCATGCCATAGAGTAAATAATTTTTCATCGATCCTAAAACATTATAGGTTACCTCATAAAGTTTTATGGGGTGTGCATAAAACACACATCAATAAGGTAACCTAATTTGGCACTAGAAGTAGGGTTTATACCTCCATATCTATTTTATTTGTAAAAAATCACTTGAGTTATACTATAATCACATAAAATATTAACAAGGTCAACCTTTGACACTAACTTTATATTCCTACCTTTGGAAATCCATATAAAATTTAGGTCTGACAAAGGAATTATGAGATAACCCTGGGCCCAATCATTCTCTCCAAGTAGACAACCTTATCCTCCATTACACTTTATGGTTGAACCCCTAATGCTTAACCAAGCTCCAACCTAGTTGATTGGCTTTGCCATCAACATTTTTGGGGTTATCCATGATCTAGAAAAAAATCCTAAGAAATATCTTCCTTCTTTTTCTCCCTAGAGAGGAAGGACTATTGAATAACATATTAAGGCCTTTAAAAATATTAAGGGTATTGAATGTAACACATGAAGATATAAAATGTAGATTATTTCCCTTAAAATTACAATATGTGGTCTTACTAGTTGCTTAATGTCATAAAAGGCTTAAACACATCTTGGGAAGAATTTCAAAACACCTTTTTGGCATAGTTTGTCTATGTCACTAGTGAACGTGTTATTTATCAACACTTGTTAAGCATGATAAGAGAGACAAATAAGTCAATTCGATCCTTTAATGATATATTATATAATATGTATAACATACTTGAGACTAAAATAAACCCAATGAGGCATTGGCCCTCAACATCTATAAGACTTCCCTAGACCTATGATTATTTTCTTTACATGTAAAGTTGCCAATGTTGATACACTACCTTTGGCTTATGCTAAAGCTATCAACATAGATAAAAAATTAAACCCTCTAATATAATTATTGGCCCCACTCATTATTGGTCCTATGTTTCTAAATTTAATTCTAAGTCTAAATGTAAATCAAAATACTATGACCTAAAACCAAAACTAGGTATACAACATGTTACCTTTAACCAAGGTTACATCTAATTAGCATCTCAACTTTATGAATAATTATTTACCTATGTCTAACCAACAAAGCCTAAATCATTCAGTAATACTAATCAATACTAGTATGTCACAAGTTACTAATTATGATTCCAGAAAATTATAATTGGAATAAATCTAGATGATGATATATAAATCGATCAATGAGTGTTTGAACATGGAGAAATGCATGGGTAACACTGGAGGATATAATACCAATCATAGCCTTAGATTATAGAAGTAAAATAGACCTTTCAAAATGTCTACGAATAATCTATAAAATTATCCATCTAATATGTTTTTAAAGATCAACATCATAGAATTAACCCTTTCAAATTAGTGTTAAGCTCATAACACTACACAACATATGAGCTAGACTACATTGAGTTCTACATAGCCTTTGAGATATTTTAGAAGGAGATGGATAGGAAGAAAATTTATGAACATAAAAAAAAACCATCTTCCTCTTCTAATATAGGAAATTCCAATACATTAATAGTCTTTGAGACTTATGATCTACCATTTTAAGAAGAGGATGTTAATGAATGAGAGAATAATACATATGAGATCCATACATTCTAGTAGTTCCATAGGAATAACTACAATCCAAGGATTAAAACAATGGTTACTACTTTAACACCTATAAACAATAATTTTACTACTCCTCTAGATTCTTAAGCCAACAATAATTCACCTCCCCAAAAAGGGATGATCGTATTTAGAGTGTAGAACTATAAAGCAGGGATAGGTACAACATTACTAAGGACATGAAAAAGATCAAGGCTAATATCACCTTGCATGAACTAGCTCAGATCAATGAAAAATGGATTTATTTCTCAAGGCCCTAACCAAGATATCCTCTACATTAAAAAAATATAATTCTATACATACAAATGTGATGGTATTTAAATATAAATTTGAAGTGCCATTATTCCTAGTAATGATCTAAATGTTTGAAAAAATGTGCACAACTATTTGGTTGATTCAAGCACTTAGGCCAGTGTGATGTTGGTATTTGTATACATGAATTTTGGTTTGACTCTATATAAGTCAAAGAGGGTGGTCCTATAGTTGGATAAATATTTTTCTCATGCATTATAGAATTAACAAATGTGTTCATTCATTTTCCATCTGAACCACATATATAATATACCATTGACATCTTGATCATCAATAATTTAGAAGTATACACCCTATTTTTGAGCTAATATTCATCCAATATAATGAATGAATATATGACCACTAACTTTTCACATGTATGGTTACCTTGAAAAGGATTAGCTAATCAGATTCAGGTGGATAGAGAACCAAAGATGTAATAATTGATTCTGAGTAAAACACCACTAATAAGAAAGTGGACTTCATGTATTCACATGTAGGATTTTATATGTTGATCTCATAAGAAAGAGGTGCTTGAACAAGAAGTTAAAGATCCATCTTAGTTATGGATTCTCCATTTTTATGGAGCTAGGTCAAAATAAGTTTTCAGTGTTAGTATATCCCTAATAGACCTAGATGGTAAGTAATACCTAACTACTTATAAGTTGTATTTAATCTACACTAATAATATAATAGAGTATGAAGCTTTGGTCCTCGTATTTTAGTTTACACTCAAGAATAATGTTAAATAAGTATATATCTTTAATGATTTTAAACTAGTGGTCAATCAAATCATGAATAAGTACAAATGAAAGATCACTTATCGAAATATATACAAGCACTGATATTTGGACCTGATCAAGTCTTTTAAATCATTTGACAACAAGTCTATTTTAGGAGAGTATAACCAAATAGCCAACTCACTAGCATCTTAAACTACTAATCTTACACCACTATGAGAGTCCAAGATGTATAAGTTCTCAATGGCGCTAGTTCCTTACCCCTTCATCCTAGATAATGTATATTACTTCTAGGTGTTTAATGATGACCAATAGATCATGAAATTCATGAAAAACTCTAGATATCTTGAGGCTTAGATAATAGATGAGAAAGATGTTAAACTCATGCATAGTGAAGACCTAAGAGGAGATGGTATTTTTCAATTGAAGGAAAAATGCATCCTTATAGGCATGGTCTCCTTAGAGTGAGATTTTGATCTATATCCCTAAGCTCAAAATTAGGAACCACTAAAGCAATTGTATCAACTTTTGTCCAATAAAAAATGGGAACTAGCCAACACCTTCAATATGTGAATGTAGGCCTGAGTTTCACTAAAATTGAAAAATAGAAGTTGAAATACATATTGATAGAATATAAAGATATGATAGCCTATATATACAAAGACCTGAATTTCTTTGACCCTACAGCCATTAAACACACTAGCCCACTAAAACTAGAGTAAAAACCTTTCAAGAAGAGATAGAGGCTAGTTAATCCAATTCTAAAGCCCCTCATTTAGATGATGTGAAATCAATAGGAATTAAAAATAATATACAATTAATATTATTTCATTATATTCATCATAATATGTAAACAATATAATATCTATTATATAGTCATTGATATATCCAAACAAATTCCTAATAAATAAGAAGGATAAATAATAAATAACCCAATATAGAGATATGGGTATAACATAGTAACTTTATTATAAACTATCATAGGTAAACCATGATTTACCATAGTAAAACCACTCATGTGAACACTATAAATTACCAACATTCACCCCCTTATTTTTAACATGGGGAGAACATCAATCTCATATAAGCACATGTACTCATGATTTGTTGATTTTCTTAGATTAACCACAAAATTTAATGATGGATTTACATATGACTTACAATTTACCAACAACCACAAAAATATGGGTTTTCAAGTGGATTACCAACAACCACATCATGATGTGTAGTACTTTTATCATCTCTCTTAACTATCTCACATTTGGAGAAAATACAAAAGAATTTTTAGCTCACGTGTTAAAAATGTGAATAGGAATATAACATCTAATCTTATTGCAATAAAACACACAACTTAAATAAAATTATACCAAATCATATGGTCCCCTTTTTTGGTTACTACTGAAATTATATGAATACCTCCTACGTATATTTCCTTTGACCTTCTACACATTGCTACTTAGTAATTTTGTCTTTGAGGCTCAATTATTTGTCTTTTTTGTTTATAACAAGACCCCCTCCTAACTTGGACATTGTATACAAGATATAATATGTACATCAAAATAAAGGGTTTTACTTTGAAAACTTAATGACTTATAAACATCAACATACTTAATAATATTAACACTAATAAATCCTAGACATGGTTTCCCACTTGATTGATTCTAACTCTAGATTAAATAATTAGGAAAAAAAACTATTTACCTTATATATAAGGATAATAACACTTTTTGGACAAAAGTAAACCAAAAAAAAATACATAAGGAAGACAATGAAACATATAATGAATGCCAAAAAAATTAAAACATTAGACTTCAAGACCTAACTTGATAACACCAAAATAAATGTCTTTGCAATAAAGTACACATGCACTAAATGCATGATAGTCATAACCTCTTAAAAATGCTTGGATATATGAGATAACTATGTGTCAAATTTAAAAATAATAAATATCAAATCCAATTTGTTATACCTACTACTTATCAAATCCATCTTAAGTTGAAGTTACATGATTCTCTATAAATTTCATCTATGTAGAATAGAAAATGATGCAATGAATGATTAGATCAGTATTAAATCATATGTGTTCAAGGTAGGCAACCTCCACACTATTATTAGTGGGTTGATGACTATGAGACACTACCTTTCTTTAGATAGATTATCCATCTCCAAATAATACGATGAGAAGAGGTGATAATTCTCTCAAGGGAGAGAACCAAATTTCACATATATGGCTATAAAAAAAAGAAAATATGTAAAAAAAATTCACAAATTTAAATCTTTGACTAAAATATTCTTATTGATGTCACACAAAAAGAAACAACTTGAGTCTTTAGATTAGATGTAATTGTTAACAACTCCTATAAATAATTATGTGCAAAATAAATTTGATCTAGTAAAAGTTTATAAATTATCTGTAATAGATAATATCTAATAAATCATTCCAAATCTAAAGATGTCTACTTTCATAGTAATTGTGACATGCATTTGTCACTCTAGAATTATACAACATAATAATGCAAATTTGGAGAGTTACTTTAAAATATGATGATAATACTAGGCAAGATTAAAATCAAATTATGAGTGGTTCAAAAAAATGGATGTGGATGATGCAATTAGTTTTGAATGTAGAGCTTGATCATACAAGTGTATACATACTCAAAATAATGAGCAATAGTTGATCCTTGCACTTGGGGTTGATCTTCAAATCTATGATGCTACATTACACCCATTATCATACTAAAAATATAAATTATATACTCTTATACCTCATTCTGGCATAAAATGTGAAATCAATTTAAAATATATGATGCTAAATTACACCTATCATCATACTAAAAATATAAATTATATACTCTTATGCCTCCCTCTGTTACCAAATCTGAAATCAACATGAGTTAAAACTAATATATAATCAATATTATTTCATTACATAATATGAAAATAATAAAAAGGATATTACATAACCATTGAGATAGCCAAACAACCTCCTAATAAATAGGGGGATAAATAACAAATAAGTTAGTATAGAGACATGGGTATAACAAACTAACCATATAATAAACTATCATAGGCAAGCCATGATTTACCAAAGTAACTCCACTCATGTGAACACTATAAATTCCCAATAATAATAGTGTAGAAGTTGTTCAATGCCAAATATGTCTTCCTAATTAGGCACTCTACTTGGTTTGCCAATTTGGTACTAGTTAGGAAAAAGAATAAAGAAATCAGGATTTGTGTCAATTTTAGGAACCTGAAAAGAACATTAGAGAAAGACAATTACACCATGCCTTCACTTGATGAGGTAAAAAAAATGGTTGGCAAATCAGAGATGATGTCCTTATTGGATGGATTCTTTAGTTATAATTAGGTATTGTTACATCCCAATTTTCCTCTAGACTTATTTACTTTTTTAAAACTAATTTTGTGGGTAGTGATTGGTTTACTTGATGTGCTAAGTAACTGGATTAGTAGTATGTTGATTATGAATAGTTTTTATTATTTTTGATCATGATAAATAACTAGTAGTTAGTTTTTTGTATTCAATTATGATACATTTTAATCATGATCATGCAATTTATTATAATTATGTCATGATTTGGTCTATTTATTTTTCATTTATACTGAGGTGGATGCAGGATGGAATACACCCTTCTGAGTATGATCGATGGAGGTTATCATCAAAGAATAAGGTGTAGATGGAGATGAGTGGGGGATGAGAGAATGTGATAATAACCTTGCACACACCTAGAATAATATATGTTTGTCAGTTATGTTCTAGTTATTAGATATTATTGCTCATAACATGCATTAAATTATTAATGTGTTTTCTTCAATTGGTTGTCTTTGACTATCATGTTTACATATAGATTAAAATATTTTTGGAACATATAAATGTGCTTTCATAAGTTAAATTTTTTTTTGGTTTCACTCCATGCATATATTGTCATAACATGTACTTTGATGTCCATGTATGATCTTGTTGTGATGAGAAGACTAACTACACTATCTTCACAATGTTTACACTTGTTATAGGTAATATCTAGTCTGAACACCATAATGGAATAATATACAAAGTAATTAATATGTCTTTTATAAAGAAATTTACATACATATGAGGTTTATAGACTAACCTTAGGACATAATTTATTAAGATAAAGCCATTGTTATAATGGAAAGGGCTTGAATTATCTTATTGATTTGGTAGTTTTACTTAGCCTAAGTTTTAGCTAGTGAAGGTTTTAAATACTAAATCAAGGCACATTGTATGTGGTAAGTTTGAACACATAGTTTTAAATTTTGATTAAATATAATATTATTAGTTTATTAATCAAAAGTCTAAAAAACTATATGATTTTGAATGGAAATTGATTTGGTATTTTATTTGGTCAAATAAAATCATGAGAATTATAATGCTTGTATGATTATTAACTTCAACATATTAGAGGTGATCTAGGGTTATAAATCATTGATTTTATATACTCTTTGATTCATAATGTGAATCTTGGTAGACTATTTTTGTGGCATGGTTTTGTCTTGATGATTTCTTACAATGATTAACTAACTGTTGAGAATTTTGAGGAAATGATCATGTTGGAATTTTGGCATGCAAGTTGAAACTTTATGGAGATAAATGAGAGTTGAGGGTTATGTAGTAGAGGATGGTGTAAAATAGGAGAGATCAAAGGATAGTGGAAAGAGGAACAAAAGAGAGAAATTAAATTTGATCTTACTCGATTGGAATAGTAGTGGAGGTAGGGTCTATTGACAAATATTATCTAGTTTTTTCATTGTAGATACATTATGTGAATGTAATTTATCTATCATTGGTTGATTATATTAGATTTTGTGGATTACTATTGATATTTGTCAATATGTGTGTGGGTGTGGGGTGGGGGGGGGGGTGTTGTTATATGTGGTTAACCCTAAGGATTGATATGAACCATTTAGAGGTTTGAGCATGTATAAAACCGTCTTATTTGACAACAGGTGTGTGTAAATTTTATTATCTTAAAATTTTTGAGTATAATCCCAGGGAATTAAACTAGGGTTTCAAGAGATTTAAAGGTTTTTTGGTATGATAGTTTATAATTACCAATTTTGGGAAATTTAAAAGAGTTTTTGGGACTGTGATTATTTTAGTTATTTCACTAGTTGTATAAGTGAAGGTCAATGCTTTTTATTTTATAACCCTTCACTAGCTAATCAGTTAGAGGATTGTTATATCAAGTTTTATAATCAGTTAGAGGATTGTTATATCAAGTTTTATAATCAGTTAGAGGATTTTTATATCAAGTTTTATATGGATTAAATTTCTATTATAACCCTATTGAATTTCTAAGCATAGGATATTTGAGTATTCTTTCATGCAAATAACATCTATGTTTTAACGTGTGTGTGTGTGTGTGTGTGTGTGTGTGTGTGTGGGTCATTCATATACAACCTTGGGGATGGGTTTGACCCATCCACAAGGTTAAATATGAATAAACCCCTATTCTAACTAACTAATAGATGAGAATATGGTATATGGGAGTGATTATTTTAATATTAAAATGGCTCTATATATTTTCATTTTGGTTCAAGGTTTTGATTTAAGTTGATTCACAATATGTATGGGGACTTGGATAATATGCATAACTATGTTAGTTTATCTTACTCAATGAATAATGGGTTATATTGATCTAAATTCTATTATTATAAACCTGAATTATGCATTAAGTATAATCATTTAAAATATTTTTAAAATGTGTTCTCTATTTT